>PVKU01001934.1:0-259144 GCA_004027475.1 Anoura caudifer | reverse complement strand
GGAGGGCAAGAATAGTGTGGGAAATGTAGAAGCTAAAGAACTTATGACACATGGCATGAACTAAAGGGGGGAATATGGGTGGGAGGGGGTGTGCAGGGTGGAGGGTAATGAAGGGGGGGAAATGGGACAACTGTAATAGCATAAGCAATAAAATATAATTTTAAAAAATGATATACATTTCAAATGCAACTTTGCAAAAGAAAAAATGCATGGAAACAAGATTAGAAGGAAATACAACAGATGGTAACCACAGTTATGGATTAGGTGGTGGATCTAGGAGTAACTGCTAAATTTTCTAGAATAAAATAGATCATCTTCTATATAAGCTGCCTGTGGTGAATGAAGGCAGGAAAGACAGGACAGATGTGCTGAGCCAGAGAGTAGCTGTGTGGAAAAAGCATACTGCTTTTCTTTTTAAATTCTAGTTTACCATAATTTTCATCTAACACTTTCCCTAGTGTGGACACAAGAGAGGCCACACACTAAACCTGACAAGCTCAGGGGAGGCCTGCAGGGCGACCTCACGAACGATTGCAGAGCCTGAAAGCAACCACACAGGAAGGTCTGAACAAAAAAATTCCTAATGAAAAGTGGGTCAAGGTGGGTAGTCACATCCTAGGCCTGGAGCTTCCTTGACTAAGGCCAATCTTCAACTTAACTGAGCCTGACTATTGTCTTTAAAAAAAAAAAAATTCCCCTCTTTTTTTTTTATTGTTGTTCAAGTACAATCACCTTTTTGCATCTAAGAGAACATACCTTTGGAATGTCAGAGTGATCCCCTTTTCCAGACCCCTCAGGGCACAACCGCTGCACCAGAGTGGGAGACTACAGAACCTCTGATTGTTATCTCATTCCCCTCATACCACTTCTCTGTGCTGTAATGTTAATCATTAACTATCCTGCACCCACAAATGTAAAAGAACTTATGTATCTCTCTGTTTTACTCTTTATCTAGTCCTAGAGATTTCCCCACTTTCTTTTCTCCACCTCCCTATTCTACCACCAATGAATTTCATGCAACCCACCTTATACCTCCTCCTTTGATTGTAATGTATGAAATAAGGTGCACAACTGCCATTCTCTGGAGCATTTTCTCAATCTGTTGAGATTTTGCTTCCTGACATCTGTTGTCAGTTTGGCTCAGATAAACTTCTAAAAATTCTTACAGGTTTGGCCCTGACAGGTGTGGCTCAGTTGGTTGGGTGTCATCCCACAAAGTGAAAGGTCTCTGGTTTGATTCATAGTCAGGGCACATGCCTGGGTTGTGGGTTTGGTCCTCAGTCAGGGTGCGTTGGAGAGGCAACAGATAGATGTTGCTCTCTCAGATCAATGTTTCTCCCTCTCCCTTCTCCTCTGTCTAAAATAAATTAAAATCCTAAAAGAAAAACTCTTACTGATTTGGACATTTCTCATGTTCACACTAGGTCTACTCTATTGTTGACAGAGGTACCTGCCAGACATCCTTTTCTATCTGACCCTGTGCATAAACAACAGTGAGTGATACCTGGATAAGCCAGAGGAACAGATGACTTTACTTGTACTATCAGAGTCACATCTTGTTTTCCTGGTTATTTGTATCCACATCGGAAGGGTACAAGGCCATAGACCACGAAATACGACGTTGCCCACCTTTACGGGATGTCTAAGCAGAACGCAAGCGCTCTCATCACACAGTGGTTTCTAACGAACTTGAGGAGCCTTGATATCAGAGCTACACTGTAATGGTGGCCACCAGAGTTTGTTGAAATCAGATTTTTCAACATGTAGCAGAAAGAAAAATATTGCTATTAATCCATATCTGAAATCACCTATTTTTTACATTGGGTTAGGGGATACATGTCAGCTTTAGAGGGAGAACAACTCTTTAGTTTGCAAAAAACACTGTAATGAATTTTCTTTTTTTATAATGAAAAGTAAGCCCTTCAGGAATAGAAAAGTTGAAACAGAGGAAGCTAAATTGCTCTAAGTAGTTAAGTAAAAAGATATCACAGTAGGAGACTGTCATGAAGAAAACTGATTCGTGGGTGTGTCCTTAGGTCAGTCCAAAGAGATGGCAGTTTTGGGAAGAATGGGCACCCACGAGAAGCCAGGAAATGGATGGAAGGTTTTCCCTAAAGAGACGCTGCTTCATTCAACATAGAAGCAGACAGGAGATGACCAGTGAATGATTCATTACAATGACAAATCACTGAAAAACTGTCACAACTGTGATGCATAAATTCAGCTTTAGTTTCCTCTCCATTTCCAATCCTTTTAAAAATAACATTATATTAGTTTCAAGTGTATAACATAATGATTCAATATTTATATATATTGCAAAATGATCACCACAGTATGTCTAGTTCACTGTCACCATATATAGTTACAGAATCTTTTTGTGATGAGAAGTTTTAAGATTTATTCTCTTAGTAACTTTCAAATATGCAAAACTACAGTATTAATTATCATTACCATGCTGTATGTTACATCCTCATGACTTTTTAAAGTTATATTTATATGTTTATGTACATATTTTGCTGATTTACATAATTTTTTCTTTTGTGAATCCACATAGAAGAGAGATCATATGGTATTTTACTTTCTTTGTCAGACTTATTTCACTTAGCATAATACCCTCTAGGTCCATCCATGTTGTCACAAATGGCAAAATTTCCTTCTTTTACATGGCTAAATAATATTCCATCGTGTGTGTATGTGTGCTCTTATCACAATTTCTTTATCCATTTATCCATCAATGTACACTTATGTTGCTTCCATATCTTGGCTATTATAAATGTTGCTCCAAAGAACATGGGGGAGCATATATCTTTTCAAATTAGTGTTTTGGTTCTCTTCATATAAATAACCCCAAGAGGAATTGCTGGGTCATAAGACAGTTACTATTTTTAATTTTGTGAGTAACCTCCACACTATTTTCTATAATGGTTGCACCAATTTTACATTCCCACCAACAGTGCACAAGGGTCCCCCTTTCTCTACATTCTTGCCAACACATTGTTTCTTTTCTTCTTGATAACAGCCATTATTACAGGTGTGAGGCAATCTCTCATTGTGGTTTTGATTTGCATTTTCTAGATGATTAAAGATGCTGAACATCTTTTCATATACCTGCTGGACATCTGCATGTCTCCTTTGGGAAAATGTCTACTCAGATCATCTGCCCATTTTTAAAATCAAATTGCTTGGGTTATTTTTGCTATTGAGTTGTATGAATTCTTTATATATTTTAGATATTAACCCCTTATAAGATACATGATTCACAAATATTTTATCCCATTCAGTAGGCTGTCTTTTCACATTGCTGATGGCTTCCTTTGCTGTGCACAATCTTTTCAGTATGATGTAGTCCTACTTATTTAGTTTTCCTTTTATTGCTTTTGGTGTTAGATTTAAAAAATCATCACCAAGACCAATGGCAAGGAACTTACTGCTTATGTTTTCTTCTAGGAGTTTTATGTTTTCAAGTCTTATATTCAAGTCTTGAATCCATTTTGAGTTATGGGTAATTTTTATGTATGATGTAAGATGTTGGTTCAGTTTCATTCTTTTGCATGTGACTGTTCTATTTTCCAAACAACATTTATTGAAGAGACTGTAAAATGAGGTCAACCTCATCCCTCAGAAATTTATTTGGAATTAAGAGGTTAATTACACTACTGGCTTAGGGAATAGAATTTATAACATAGCTTGTAAGTAGAAGTGTGTTTTCTCTGTTGTGAACTTAGTGTCACTGAAGGCACCAAGTTGACTGTTGCTGGCCATTACCCTCTAAAGAATGGATTTCCACTGGGCTGGAAAAGCCTTCTCCTCAAAACATGAGTCTCAGATTTTCTATATCCCTTACTTCCTTTCCTCCTAATTCTACAAAGGATGGTGGCCTTCAAGAATTGAGGGAAATGTTCTTTAAAAGATGTACATAGCAGTTTTTTTCCTGCTAAACAGTAATTTACCTGAAAAAATATCTCCAGGAAATTGGGTGGGAAGGAGATGTCAGAGAGGCTAGAAATGGAAGCATATTTTAGATATTGTTATATTAAAACATTTTTTAACAGTTTCTCAGTTTTCATTCAACTGGTTTCAAAGTACATTTGTCAACTTCCCTCATAAAACTTCTCTGGGTCCCCCTTTTCTACCACTGCTACCAGAGTCCTCCCTTCTGTGCAGCTTAACATCTTGAAGACGTTTACTACTTGATCCCACTCTTACTTTTCTCTAGTTCTCCCTCTCTGTAGTTCACATCCATCCATGTATTTGCAGTTTTCAACATCATCATCTGAACCCATACTCTCACTGTTGCCATCTGGATTAACAATTGCCTTACAGACTCATTCATTCATTCATTCATTCATTCATTCAACATCCATTTACTGCATGTCTCCTTGGTGTCAGGCATGAGATATAATTCCTGCCCTCAGGAATTTTACATTCAAGTGAATGAAATAGACATGTAAACAATCATTTCAAATAAGTGCAAGGCAAAACTAGAAGTGTTAGAAGTGTACACACACTCTATTATACAAGCACATGGGGGAAGAAACAATGACTTTGGGTTTTGGCAATAGTCCCTTAGGTGCTCGCTCCTTTCTGTTCTACTCACTGAAGCCAAGTTAATTTTCCAAAGCCCCATGGCTAAGCCACTGTCATTAACAGGGATTCACCCAGTACCTCTAGGACTTCCTTTCACATAGGTGAGTTGAGGATTGAAGACAGCTGCTTGTGTCTTTGTACTACACTTCAATTATTAGAAAGTGTTTGGAACAGACCACCTAAATGTTCTCTCTTCAGAAGTCTGGCTAACAGCATTTTATTATGTTGGCTCATTGACAAGTTCTTAACGGACATTATGATGTGAGGGGGCAAGGCAGAATAAGATGGGAAGAAAGAATTTGATGAAAAGGAGCTAGGAGAGGACAGGAAAGAAACCTTAACACAAACATTACCTACCTACAGACCAGTCCTTTTTAATTATGGTTGCTTTGAATCTCAGAATTCCTATCCTTCCCATATAAAAAGAAAGCCAGACACATGGTTTGATAAGGAATTTGTTTTGATTCATACAGTTACATAAAAATTAATCATCTTTGATTATGCATTTAAAATATTTTTAATTAAAAGAATAGCAGTTCACGAAACTAATGGTGAACAATCTTAGATGTGTGGACACTTGAAATACACACATTCCTCTGAATTTGAAATAGATGTTTAAAGAACTACTTTGGTCATTCTTAAAGTAAAGCAGGACAAAATAATTCTTTCCAACAGCAAAATAATTCTTTCCAACAGAACAACCATCTCTTGGTTGTTCCAAGAATGACTACATTCTGTGGTTTTCTCAAGTGGGATTTTCTTTGTACTAGGTAAATACTGAAACAACATTTAAGTTGGCTCAAGTCTGTCTATATTAACTTCAGGAAGCAGCAAATTTCATGGGCAATGCAAAACTGAGGGAGGAAATCTTATAGTCATTATTACCAAGGCAAGATGGGGCATACCTTCAAGATTGACTGTAGCATTTTCCATTGCTAATATAGAATAAAAGCAAAGACTAAGCCCTAATAAGTTTGTAAGCATTTAATAAATAAATGAGACTTTCACAATCAGAAACATGGCTCCATACAGAATTTTTAACTGCTTTGAGAATTTTCTACATAAAATCCTATTTGCAATCACTGACTATACAGTTATGAGGCACGTGGTACACACACTACCTTAATGTGACATTGTAAATGTCCTCATGGCTAGCTTTGCTCTCTGCAGTGGTTTTATTAGGATGTTATTGAGAATTTCAGCAGATCTCAAATTAGGACACCAGAGGCATGTGCAATAAAATATATCTTTAGTCTTATGATTTAAAAGTAGAAGATTACGCATATTTCTAAATATGTATCCAGTCTCATATGTGTGATATTATTTGTATTTAATGAGTGCAAAATCCAATTGAAGACATAGAGCCTAATAGGAGAATGGAGGAGAGAAAAAGAATAAAAAAGTGAAATCATCAGTAATAGACAAGCACAGAAACCCCTCATTCATCTAATGCTTTCTCCATTCAAGTGAGTTTCCTTGATAACGGAAGCTGACATCTTTAAGTATCATTAAGAAAATCTTCTTGCACACTTAAATGAAGTGTGTAATATTAAATTTTTCTGTACCAACCTGGAGTCAGGTTGTTTTTACTGCTACTTTATTATTTTTTATATGAGCCCAACCAAATTCAATAGTAGTTATCTTCATTTTAATTTATATTTGAAATGCCTCCTTCATTTGATAAAAAAAATGAAATTTCCTTTGGGTGGGAGAAAAAGAATGATTTTTGCCATACTTTCAACATAGCATATGCCACAATTATGACCAAGATGTTGCTCAATACATAGAAGAAGTGATTAAGAAGACACATTCTGTGAACTGGAAAAGAAAATGAAATTAACTTCCCACTGGATATGTTAACCAAAGGAAAATATGAAAACCAAAGGAAAACATGTACCCTCTGTAAGGTGTAGTGCATTAGTACAGGTTTATTTTATTTGTCTCTGAGTTTATCACTCTATTCTGGTGAAGATTAGTTCTTTGTTTAATGTTTTATAAGCTACTCTTTAAAATGAAATATAAAAAACTTGGAAAGTCAAATCCAAAATAAAGATGTACTGTATAATGACTGAGTAATGTTCTTACTGCAGTTGCTCTATGATTATCCTAATTTAACAAGTCTTTTAACACTATATTTGGTACATGTGGAATGGCTGGTAACATATTTCATGACCAAACAAAGGGTTATTGTAGACAATAGTGAAGTAGTGTTAAAACACAGGCAGCCATCCTCTCCAGAGTTTCTTCCTTTACAGAGAGACATATGGACTTGGGATGCATGATAACTAAGTTCTCGTGCTGAGAGCACACATGCTATTACCAGCAGCATATTACCCACTACCTAATCTGCCTGCCAACCTGCCTGCCTGCCTACCACCTTATGTGTGTATGCAAATGGGCTACAATTTTTATTTACTTAATTTGTGAACATATGCAATCGTATGAAGTATCTTTGTCACCAAGTATTTATTGACTACCTGTGCTGTGTCAGGCACTGTGTTTTTAAATGTCTTTCCCCCTAACAAATGCACATCAGAAAACATTGTTTTCTAGTAATAGAAATCCCCCATCATAACTGGGAAACCTCAGGTAAAGAGCACTGAAGATCAGAAGTGGTACAAAGAGACCTATCAGCCCTGCCTCTACTTCGTGGGACTTTGGGCATTTCCCTCTGACTGGACTGTTTCAACTTTGTCTCAACTTTTTCATTTTTATAATGAAGAACTAGACCAGAAAATCTCTTTTAAAAATCCCTTTGAGTATAAAATGCCACAGTTCCAAATAAGGAAGTATTTTATAAAGCTGGAAACTGACAAAAATAGTACTTCTCCCAGAAGAACTTAATGATATTGATCCCATTTAGGTTATAGGCATTTCAACATGAGAAAGCAAATATTGTGTCCTCTAACTCCTGCTTGAGAATCTGAGCCTAGGCAAAAAGAAATTAGGCGTTCACAGAACTGTTGTGGAGAAAACAAATTTGAATGGCCATAAATACTTTACATGCCATAAAATACAACGGTCAAATCATCATTCCTTGTCTATAGGTACTAGGTAAGTGAAGGAGGAAAATGGAAACAAGATTTCCCAACATCTAGTCTATCGCACTGGTGTTTCCATATCATCCATGGGTCAACTGTCAGTGTTTTCGGCAGTTCAGATAATTAGAACTTAAGAACTGACCAATAGGTTTTTCTCTTAATATTCCTATCAAACATATCCTTAACAGGAAGTTAACTTTACAAGAATATCTACAAACGGAGAAAGTTTGGACTGTTACCTTTATTAGGTTTAGATGCAAAAAATGAATCTATCAACATGCGGCAATTTTTCTGATTTGTGACATCTGCTTTGCTATTTTTTTCCTTTCCTTTTTTCCCCAGAAAAGCAGTCTACTGACTGAAAATAGTCATTGTTAAATTGACAAAAAAAAAAAAAAAAAAAAAAAAAAAAAAAAAAAAAAAAAAAAAAAAAAAAAAAAAAAAAAAAAAAAAAAACCCCAACCCCCCCCCAAAAAAAAAAAAAAAAAAAAAAAAAAAAACAAGAAAAAAAAAACAAGGGAAAAAAAAAGAAAGAGGACATATACTCAGGACGAATGGCTTCTAAGTCAGCATTGGAATATAACATATACATAAATCCCTGGCTGGAGCACTAAACATTGCTAAGTCTTACTTCAACATTTTGGCTAGTATTTGGTTGACTTAAAAAATTGCATGATTAATTCATATAAATGATTTAAAAACAAAAATTAACAAGTAAAAAATATTAAAGGATACCATAATCCTACCATCCAGAGATAAGCAGTTACCATCTTGTTGAATATCCTTCTAGTCTTCTGAAACGTATATACACTACATACTATATCCATATCCATATCTGTATCCAGATGCTTCTTGACGTATGGTGGGGTATGACCAAATAAAATGATTGTAAGTCGAAATACTGTAAGTCGAAATTGCATTTAATACACCTAACCTACAAAACATCATTGTTTAGGCTAGCTGGTTTCTACTAAATGCGTATCTTTTTCGTACCATCATAAAGTCAAAAAATCACTAAGTTAAATAAAAAGTAGGGGACCTGTCTGTATAAAAGCCATCCCACGCTGCAAATGTTCTGTAAGAGCTCAAGTTGGCATGCATACCATTTGAGAACCCACTCTACATTTCCCATAAGCTTGAGTTTATCTGAAACAAGCAGCATCAATATTGCAGTGAAGCAGCTTCATTTCCTGGAAAGTCCCCATGCTTCTTATATTTGCCCCTCACTTCCAAAGGGCTGCTACAAGTCCAACTAGTGTAAGTTCAGCTGAATTCTCCTCAAATACAGGCAGCATAGAATTCTTTATTGCCAAGTCCCACTTTTAAAATAAAACTATTGTAATTACATCGTTGCTGACATGGATCTCCTCTTCCATCCCCAGACACATGCACCAAGGTGAACAGGCCCAAATGTGTGTCTGAGGAAGGGGATGATGGGATGGTGGGCTGAGTGAGTCCTGATTACAGAAAGAGACCAACAGGTACCATTCATTTCTGATCTACAAACACGACTGTGTCCCCTGCTCCCAAATATGTGCCAGGCATTGTGCACAGGACAGGGGTGTTGCCCTCAAGGCACAAGATGGTTTGAAACAGACACATATGTGATTAGAATCAACATGGGAAGTACAGGCTGCTGCTTTCATTAGTTATGTTTCCCCAAGCTCCTCTAAGGTAGGGACCACATTTTTTCAATCTTTTGCCTCTCCTGGATAAGAAGCACAATGTGGGGCAAATGGAAGGTGCTGGGCTGCTTGCTGGTAGGCTGACTTGACATTACAAGGCAGTAGTAGAGGAGGTAAATTTCTTGCATGACTATCATCCCCATAGGTCTTCAACTACGCTAATTACACATACTTTCCTCTAATAAGTGGCTAGGAATTCTGGGCATCATAGCAGGAAGGCCGAGAGGATACATTTGCTGCAGCGGTCCATCTCATCCCATTCTTAACGCCATACAAAGGTGTTTCGACTCCAAAGGAAAAATATGGTTTCACCAAACTCCAGGGAAAGAACAGAAAGAAACATATTGTCAGTGGTAACAAAACTTAGCTTCCATCATGAACAACTGTGGCCTCATTCTGACAGGTTCAGTTGCAGCCTAGTGCTGGATTACACCAAGCAGTGACTTAGCTACGATTAGACCTCAGATGCTATTTTTAACGGGGGGAGGGGAAGTAGGGGAAGGGTAAAGAAAGTACAGAGAGATTTTAATATTTTTCTCTGAATTTGAACAGCCTAAACTAAATCTTCACTGTGATACCAGAATTCTGGAAAAATTAACCTGCCCCTGAAATTATGTAGCCTATATAGATTACTTTTGACACAACAGTTTGCCCATTAAAATCACAAACCATTTGCATGGCTAAAAGTTGTTTGATCAAAAATAGAAAAGGAGAGTTTTCAGAAGAATCTGGGCACAAAGGAAGCAACTGCAGTGCAGTGGAAAGGACACTAGTGTGAGAGTCAGAAAGCCTTGCCTTTGAGAGCTACATCAGCCTGGGCCTGAATGGCCAGGATATGACCAGGCTTAGTGAGGCTGGGTCACCTGTGCCAGATGGAGTCACAGGGTGGGCCTCTAGGCACACGTGGATGTGCCTACCCTACTAGCTTTGCACTTTGTACTTGGTGAAGGAGACTATACTACTGACCCCGGTGACCCTTCATTAGATTCCACATACTTCGATGCTATGTTCTTATTTTTGTCTTCCCACGGAAGGGTCCCTGCTGTTTTCTAACCTTCATGTAGCCACCTACTGACTCCTGTGTCCATTTACCTTCTCTTGAGCTATTATAACAGTGCATGTGTTTCTAAAGTAGATACATGGTATTTTTATGGAAAAATAGGACAATGTTTTCCTGAAATCCTTGCTCCTCAGAATTTTGTTTCCTCTCCTGGCATGGCTCCTGTCTTCAGAACAACCTACCTACAATGAATATTAACTTCCGTTCTTAGACAAAAGCTGGTGGCTCATAAGACTTTACCTCAGTGCTGGTGTGATTTCTCCTATGGGTATCTCGTTTTCATTCAGTAGAAATATCTTTCAAAGGTTAAATGAACCTCTGGTTTGCTGATTTGAAGAAGTTTTTCTTTTATATTTTTTTCCAGAGCAAACATTCTTCCAGGGTGGAAGGTCCCATTAGAAAGAACGCCTTTAGCCCTATGATTTTGGGATGAAGGGGGTCATGAAAAAAAGGGGGCTAACAATTCAGAGAGAAATCTGTTCCTCTCACAATGACTCTGGATTTAAGGGTTTTCTGTAAACTCAGTAAGTTCCTAATCAAAACAGAGAATAGAGCAGAGCTCCACTTTAATGCTGAGATTTCCTCTTGTTACACCACGTTAACCCAATGTCTGACTCGCTCATTAACCAAACACTTGCAGCAACAAACCCGTCCAACTCTGGGGACAGGAAGAAGGGAGGCAGAGTGGGAGTAGTTCTTACGTCATGTTCTGAAAGCTCAGTCGTGAGCCTCATTTTTCTTTCTGAGGAATTCATGGACATGAAACTTCCTCCTTCTCAGCTGCTGGCCAGGAATAGGCCCTAAATTAGTTAAATTTAACCATAATAAACATGCAGCAAATGAATTATATTTAACTATAACAGCTACCTCAGGGTTTGTCTCAAGACAAAATAATTTTAGCTTATGCCACCATAAGTCCCCTAACTAAGACAGAAAGTAATTACCTAAGGATTTACCATAATGAGTTCACTGACACCCATTATTTATTAGGGTGTGTGAACATTCAATTTTTTATATAGTCAGGTGTGGACTGCAGACTGCTGAATATTATTATGGTCTAGGGTGGGCACAATAAGGACACTAAAAATAAAAATTTCCAGGAAAATATAAATTAGTAAAGCCACCTGATTTCAGTGTCCACTAAGAATTGGTAATAACTGTGAAGAGTCCCAGCTGCAACTTTACACTGAGAGTAGGACAGAGCCTGCTAAGAAAATGAACATTGTAAATCAGATGATAAACTTTTTGAGACAATAAGCTGCATGGAAAGACTTAAAAAGTATGTATGTTTTTAAAAAAGTGTCATGGGGCTTCAATTGCACGCTAATGAGAAATCATGTTTATCTATCCATTAAAGCAGTATCTTACGCAGCAGCATTTGGTTAGGGGAACAGTTTGTATTTCTTAAAGTACATACAAGTAACAACTTGTCCAAAATGCCATTCCTTAGCAAATATTTTGTTATTCTACATTTCATTTATTCTGCATAATCTTCCCATTTTAAAAGTTCTCATTTATCCACTCATCCCTCATGCATTTACTATGCATCAGTTGTGGGCCAAGTACCGTAAATGTGAAGGACAATGAGATATGGTCTCTGCTCTCTAGAAACTAAGAGTTGAGTAGGAGACATAGCCCTGTGAATAAATGGTTTCCTGCAGTATGATATCTACAATGATTAGTGAGGTGCACTGTTTGTTCAATACAAATTAATGGGTCAGTATTGACTTATGTGATACAAGTGTAGAAATTTAACTACGACTTGACAAATGAGTAAACTGCTTATGGCTGAACCCAGCCACTGAATTTCTTTGGTTTACATGTGCATTTGGGGAATAACCACCCATGTTTAGGTGCATATATCATTAACATGCTACATTTAATTTATATTATATATGTATATATGTGTATATACATGTATATATGTGTGTATATACATAAATACACATATGTATTTCATCTGAAAGCTTTGTATTTTTACATCTTGCCTCATTCTATGAAGGTTTTAAGGAGGCTTACAAAAGAAAATATGCAATTAAATACTGTTTGAATATGAATAAAAATTAAGACTCAATATGAGGGGTGGGATGTTACCAACACCTTTCTCAAGCCAGACTCACTACTGTCTACTCTTTCCCACCCTCCATCCCCTTCAAAGACCATAAGCAGTGCAGCAGGCATTAAAAAGATCTGAAGGTTGGGTTTAGAACGAAGTCAAAGTGTGCTTCAGCCAACTTGTCCCTCTTCTCCTTCTCAGTTTTGGACCGGGGTGCAGGGTGCACCTCTGCTGTTTCACACTCTGCTTGACACTTTCAGGAGCATGTGATGGACAGAAGTGACTTGCATGGCAGGATTGGGCAACTCCTGAGTTGTGGCTGAAATACCATAAAGCAGCATCAAAACCTCTCTCCCAACACAGAACAATATGGGAAATGTAAGAGTAGGACCACTGAGCAAGCGCACTGCACATAGCAAGCTGTGAAGGCTTCTGCATAAACCAGTTGAGCTTCAAACTTGGCCCCAAGCCTCTGTAAAAAGGAAAATGCTGAGCAACATGATTCTCAAGATTGAATTCACCTGTACCTCGGGTCAACCTACGTTTCTCTTGGTAGTACAGTAGATTTTTAAGACATTTCTCACCAAAGGTTTTATAGAGTGGGTGCTGAGTGATATAATGGAGAAGATCCTCAACAATTTTCTAATTCCACATGTAATAACCTGTTCATTATGGCTGTTTCTTATAGGATCCAGTAATGGACGCTGAGCACGTACCACTCAAGGACCTGTCAGCGAAGGCAATGGTGTGGGAGGACAGCGTACCATGGTCTGCTTGGTGTTAGGAAATCACTCCCATTTATCCATCTGGGATTACTCTTTCTTAGGAGGACAGGAATTAACATTTGTTTGCTTTTTAGGTACTGTGGTAGGTACATCCTATGTTTATTATTAAAATATAACACTCTTGAAAACACTATGCAGTAGTATTACTATCCCATTTTACAAGTGAAAATACGCTGAAGCGCCAAGACATTAAGTAACTTGTTCAAGGTACACAGAACTAAGAGGTAAAACCAGGATTCAAACTTAGATATGTCTTCAAAGCCATACATTTTTGCTTCAGCTCTTTCTATATAAAAATAACAGACTGACTTTTTACATGAATCAAGCATTAACATGCAACAATCATCTAAAAATCAATTTATTTAGTTAAGTTTTAGAAATGCTTTACCCACTAGTTTCCCTGATTTTCTGACTGAAATGACCACTCAACCAGTTATTTCAGTATCATATACACATTTGGAAAATCCTAACAGTGTGCTGGGTATCTACCAAGCTTTCTCAAAGGTAGTCCCATAGTGGAACACTTGCAACATCATCCACATCATTTACACTAGCTGTTGCTATACAACAGTACAAGAGTGAAAGTAAATTAAATATTTGCCTGTGTGGTTGCATAGGAAACACATGTAAAACAGAAAATAAAACTCACGTTGTGTATAAGTCGTCACCATTTATAAGTAAAGTTAAACATAACTGAAACCACTAAACCCCATGTTATTCCTTGGTGTGGGGGGGAAGCCAAATTTGAAAACCTCTCATCTATTTTCAGACCTACTATTATTGTCAGTCTGCAGATACTTCTGAAGGAGTCAAGCTGAGGAACAGCAGAGAGAAACTCTCAGGCATTAAGAGAATGTGTTATGAAATAATAAAGCAGGAGATCACGAAAAGGCTTGGCAGTGCAGGACACTTGCACATCACAGATATATTTCCTCATCAACGGCAGAAATTGGCTCTCCTGCTCTAAGAGCTGGTCATCAGCAGCCAGAATATTTTGAGCAGAGAGAGCATCTGTCTTCGTCAAACCACTAAAGTGAAGGCGTATTTACCCACTGTAAACAGAGCCAGAAAGAAATGTAAACTAAACTGGGCCAACACCTTTACCTGTCTGTCCTGGGTTTCCATTTGCCCACCTCTATACTAGACTGGGACAGATGGCTCTGAAGGCTCATCTAGCTTTGACACTCTGTAATATTTCTATGGGTTCAGCTGCTGGCTCTACAATGGTATTGATTTTCTTTAGGAGGCTATCTTTAATGCCAAATGATACATCTTTTTTTTCTCCCCAGATTTTCATTTTGTTGATGATGATCGTAACCACATTTTAATTATTTTGTTTCTTTGTCTATTTGAGTATCTCCAGTGTCTAGCACTGCATACGCTGTTCCCCTGTTTGGAAGAGTCACTCATGAGGCATCTAGGTGGTACCTCTTTCAACTCAAACCACATTCTGGGATCCTCAGGGTTTCTGACACATTAATGTACCTTGCTCTGTATTTTTTTTTTTTAAACGGTGGCTTTTAGTTGTGTTCCTTTAAAGTAAGAACTAAATTTCAAAGTTAGTTGAGAGAGTTACTGGATTCTTCTTTGTATAGCCCACCATTCCTATTGCAGGTGTTGCACGTAGGAGGTACCCAGTACTTGGGGGTTAATTGAGTTCAGTGAACCAATAAACACCACAGCCTTTTTTTAGAACAGCACCCTAGACTTCCTGTGGCTATGGACTATCCTTTCTTCCTTCTGGATCCAACCAGGGGCCAGACACACCACCCCTTTTAGGGTCCCTTCAATGCCAATGCCTCTACAATCATAGCCACCACTTTTCCAAATTCCTCATAACCCTCTGTTATTTCACCAGCTCCTTCCATTCAGCAGAGTGGCACTGCCATAGAGCTGTCATCTGCTGCCAAGGTGTCACCCAGTACCTGGCCGGTGACTAGCTTTTCATTTACCCATTTCAGTTCTGCCAGGGTCTGTTTTGTTAAAGAATTAAAAGGGGCAATATTATATAGTTAAACCTCAAAGGAAATAGTTATAAGAGAAAGAAGCATAATTTCCATTATCTTTCCAAATGCTTAAATGTATTTCAGCCCCTGATGTTTCCAGAAACTGTCATGTATTTTTCTGTAACCCAGGTCACTAAAATGCCTTCCCTGACTACCTGTTTCTGGCTCAGACATCCTAATGTGAGGGAAAAAAATGAGCACATAGAAACATAAAGCGTATAGCCTTACCATTTAGCAGACAGAAATCACACACACCCATGCCTCTGTGTCTCCTTGACATTCTCATCTCAAATTCCCCAGGATTGTTGTGAGTATTAAATTTCCAAGAAATTCTTTCCATGCTGAAGACAAGGTGCATCACGGTCCCAGCATGCCAGCCTGGTCACATTCTCCATGCATTCTCAAAGCTGAGCCCCAGGGGCTCAAGCACCTTGGTGAACTGCCAGGCCCAGCCTGCCCCTAGAGAGGGCCTAAAGAGACATGGCCTCATAATCACTGACTACAGCCCCTCCAGTCCTATGTGTTGGCTAAGGTTTCAGATGTTCAGACTGAGAGAGTCCTCCAGGTCAGCCATTAGTCAACAATTTGGCCATCTGAGTCTTGGGGCAGGTACCCAGTTTTATGACGACTACACAGCTTCTGTTTAAACACATTCAATGATAAGGGACTTGCTCCTTCACAAAAAGCCCCCATAGTTAGAAAGCTCTTTGTGTGGAGCTGAAATCAACCTTTTATGATTTTCTTCATTGGTCTTAGTCCTGCCCCTTAAACAAGAAGTAGTCTTCCTTTTCATCATCAATGGTTTAAAACAATATTAATAAAACAAAATGCGAGCATCATCACATATGGAAGGATACAGAGAACTAGGTGAAAAGAACTAGCAGGATCAAACTGATGAAGAGAAGTGTCTTTGTAAAACCAGTTAAAGAACAGTGAAAATGACAACCTTCCAATCTCTTCTGTACTGCCCTTAACTACTAGGGGGCAGACCCACAGGAATCTCCAGAGGTAATGGTTATATAGTTCAACATGAGTATACTGTGTGTGTACTCTGAGGAAGGTTCCATGTTAGTGCTAAAGGTAGAGAGATGAGGTTCCCAACCTCAACATCTCATGTTCCAATAACGGAACAGACATGTGTAGAATTAACATAATACAATGTCCTCATATTAAAAAAAACTTACAGTCATGGAATTATGGGTTACTCTATAAGTTTGAGATAATGCTTTTATGAACTAATTATTCATTTAAAACAGAAGTGGAGGAACTCAAGGGATGTGAATATACCAGAGAAATCACTGGCACAAGACCAAAGAGAAACAGGCAGACTCTTTGGGTCATAAAGCCATGTCCACAACCTTGTCTTGTTCCTGATCTTAGTGGAAAAGATTTTAGTTTTTGCCCAATGAGTATGATGTTGGCTGTAGGTCTCTCATATATGGCCTTTATTATGTTGAGGAATGCTCCCTCTATTCCCACTTTGCTGAGTGTTTTTATCATAAATGGGTGCTGTACCTTATCAAATAAAAAGAGAACCAACTGTATGGGAAAACATATTTGCCAATGATACCCCAGACAAGGGTTTAATCTTCAAAATATATAAAGAACTCACATGACTCCACTCTAACAAGACAAGCAACCCAATTAAAAAATGGGCAAAGGACTTGAACAGATACTTCTCCAAGGAGGACATACAGAAGATCCAGAAACACATGAAAAGATGCTCAATATAGCTAGCTATCAGAGAGATGCAAATTAAAACCACAATGAGATACCACTTCACACCAGTCAGAATGCCATCATAAACAAAGCAACAAACAAGTGTTGGAGAAGTTGGGGAGAAAAGGGGACCCTAGTGTAATGTTGGTAGGATTGCAGACTGGTACAACCACTATGGAAAGCAGTATGGAATTTTCTCAGAAAACTAAAAATGGATCTACCTTTTGAGCCAGCAATTCCACTGCCAGGATTATATCCTAAGAATCCTGAAACACCAATCCAAAAGAACCTATGCACCCCAATGTTCATAGCAGCACAATTTACAATAGCCAAGTGCTGGAAGCAACCTAGGTGCCCATCAGTAAATGAATGGATCAAGAAACTATGGTACATTTACACAATGGAATTCTATGCAGCAGAAAGAAAGAAGGAGCTTCTGCCCTTTGCGACAGCATAGATGGAACTGGAGAGCATTATGCTAAGCGAAATAAGCCAGGCAGTGGAAGACAAATACCATATGATCTCACCTTTAATGGGAACCTAATCAACAAGACAAACAAACAAACAAACATAATATAACCAAAGACACTGAAATTGAGAACAGGCTGACAGTCACTAGAGGGGAGAGAGGAGGGAATTTCAGGGGAAAAGGGGAAGGGTTTGGAGCAACAAGTATAAAAGACACATGGACAAAAATTAGCAGGGGTGGAAATGGGAGGGAGGTGGGGAGGGCTGGGGTGGTGGGCTGGGATGGGAGTAAAAGATAGAAAACTGTACAAGAACAACAATTTAAAAAAAAGCTATGTCCAAGTCTTGGGAGTCAGCTTTCTAGGTGGGAGGTGAAGCCCTTCACTCCCCTAACATGGCCCTCAGCACAAGGCTGGCTATCTTGAGGGCGAGGCCAGCCCAGAGGACAATTTCTAAGTAGGACTGAATTGAGGGAGTTTATTTGACTCTCAGCCAATCAGATAGTCTTTGATTTCTAGTCTGTTCTCTGCTCTTCCAGTGCAGAAGAGGTCCTAGTTTGCGCATTAAGTTAGCATAGAGATGAAACCCATTTCACAGGACACATAGTGAACTGACACAAGAGACATTAATTTTTTTAAATAAAAGTCTCCCATTTTCTTTAAAAACCAAAGACTGCCACTTAATTTGTGTTCAGACTGCACTGCCCCTCCTGAGCTGTCAACAGTGGAGCAGAGCTGAAGAAGGCGGAAGGAGGCAGAGGAAGGCAGCAGCTACGCATGGCGAGTGGAGCCGTGTACTGTGAGGACAGGCAAGTGCCTGCAGGGCGTGGCAGTGGGCAGCCTGTAGACATTCCATCCTTTGTGCCTCTGGCACACACACTGACATGGCCCAGGAGCAAACAATAGTGCTAAGTAATCTTTTCTTGAGATCTACAGGGCAGGATCTGGCCAACCTTCACTCCATGGCTGCCTCTGGCCTTCCTTATATCATTTCAAAGACACCTCCATTGCTCTTTAGGACAGGGTTTCTCATCATCTCTCTTCCCACTGGAAAAAAATTCTGAATAGCTGGACTAGGATGAACGAAAAATTTGCCAGGGAGCTAGCCCTACGCCTCCATCCACACCAACTTCTATCTTTTTAAAGGTTTTTTCATGTCCCTCCTCTTCACTTTTTAAGATCTCAAGTTCTCTACTTTTTCTTTAGTAGATTGCTTCTGATTTCTTCAGAAAACATTCTGAATCATTAACAACACAAGACACTAAAGAAAGCTGTCTGGTGGTAGTCCCAAAGCCAATCCCTCTTCAATGTCAATGTCAGGGCTTCTCAGTTAAGGGAGCACAAAGTGGCTCTGAATAATACTGTGTCTTTACAGCAATAAATGCCACCCAAATGGACTTAGGAAGAATATTTTCTTGAAAGGTCAATCATCTGACTCCTTTGCTACATGGTGTAAGAAGGCTTACAAAACAGTGATTATGTTTTAAGAAGGCTTAAAACATTCTTAAAAAGAATGTTTTCATCTGTGTCAAGCTGGCTGAAGATATTCCCTCTATCTGACAGCCATACAGTACCCCAGGGGAGGGGAAGGTGTTTTTAATGCAAAGGGAATAAATATTACTTATTACATATATGGGAGACAACAAATCAACACTCATATAAAAAACACTCATATAGACTCATATAGAAAAATATCATTACTGTGGATCATATTAATTTAGATATACAATAACCTACTTCGTTGTTGGCAACAAAAACTGTTTCCTAAATGGAACTGCCAACAAGTGGAAGCAATAGAAGAGAACAGACTTCAGAAGCACCATTACAGTACTAAAAGAATAGAATTTATTAAGTACTTATTATGTACTTAATATGTACAATGCCTGTGCCACCCATTGTTCTAAAAGCTTTGTATGAATTAACTCTTTTAATCCTTACAATAACCAATGAGATGGGCGCTATTTGCTCTATTTTGTAGAAAAGTGAACTGGGACACAAAGAATTTATAAACTGCCCAAGGTCACACATGGCGAGTAAGTGGCAGGACCGGTATTCAAACCCAGGCAGTCAGACCTAAGGATCTCCCCAATGAACCCTATACCCACTAATTAAATGTTGCTAGCTTCTCTTGAAAGAACCTGCAAAATGGCTACTTAGCATCACTTTCTTAGATTATTATAATTTTAATTCATAACTGAAAGTAGAATTATGTACCTTTACCCACATTTGAATTAATCTAGAGACACTTGTTCCTGAGTTAGTTCAAATGGTAAATGCCAGAAACGGGAGTAGCCACAGCAGGCAACATTTCCCTGTATGGCTTCATCCTAAGAAGGATTGGAGAGGTTCCTTTTAAACACAAGAGGCAGCCTGAAGCTTCAGAAGCTGACAGTATGGGTAACTACTTTTACATTCTGTTTGAGGGAGTATAACATACAGCAGAGAGGTGTTACAAGAATGATTGTCATATTTCATAAATTACATTTTGCCATTCACAGAGAGCTCCCTGCAAAACTAAAGTAATAATATGCATATAGAACAGCAGTAATAACATTGTAAGCAATGCACTGTAAGAATGAGGAAAATATAATAAATGAAAAGTAGAGTATGTAATACTGACAAAGCTGACAAAGAAGAAACAAAGACTGAAAAAAAATTGTGAATTTAAAAGCATGTTGAGGCTGAAAAACCCATGGTAAGAAATCAATAAAAAGCATAATGCCCTAGATCCATGTTGGAGATAAGCCCAAGTAGAAAACCTAAGTAAAACAAAAAGAAATATTTTTCCTTTTATTTTTCATTCAATATAAAATATCATTTTGCGATCATACCAACTTCTTGAACATACCAACTTCTCAACAGATTAGTTCAGTATAGGTTTCCCAAAGAAGAAAGGAGGTTGGGATATGTCAGCACCGTGAGACGCTCAGGAAGGATTTGTGCCTGAAGTCAAACCGCAGGCGAGCAGTGGTACCCTCAGTCTCCAGCATGTGCCTCACACAGCTCGGCTTCTCTGCTTTGCCTCCTCCCTGCCTATCACACCATTTCGATTGTTCCCCATTATCCTCAAACTTCCCTGACCTGACCTCCCCTTCATTTACCCTGGAAGAAATCTATTTTCTACCCATCTACTTCACAGAGTAAAGAGAAGTAACTCAGGTGGGAGCTCTATTAACTTCCAGTTGATTAATTGAGAAGCAAGTATGATGTCCACCTAATTCTGTTTCTCTTCCTTTCTGAAGTCAACTCTCCAAGTCCTTGAGCTCTGAGTCCCACACTGCTCTGTCTTCTTTCAGGAATACTGCACTATTAGGGATCCCTACTCTCTTGTTTTATCTCTTACATAGACTGTCTTTTTTTTTTTTTTTTTTTTAACTGGATCCTTCTATTGACTTTTTAAAAGAATAAGCTTTATTTTGTAGACCCGTTTTAGGTTCACATAAAAATTGGGCAGAAGTTACAGAGGTTTCCTGTACAGCTCCTCCCCTCATGCATGTATAGGCTTCTTCATTATCAATATCCCTCACTGGAGTGGTACATGTGTTATAAATGATAAACTTAAACTGACACCCCAGATCTATACTTTACAGTCAGAGTTGTTCTTGGTGTTCTTCTGTTGACTTTTAAACATACTGAAGTTTATTACAATTTCACAAAACTTTCCTTGACCTGCATATCCCCTCCAACTATGTTTTCTCTCTCCTTCTCTTGAGTTATCTCTACTCACTAGCTCCATTTCCTCCCTTCCCACTTTATTTTCTCAACCCCTCTAACCTTGCCTCATAAATGATGAACTTACACATCATTCAGAGGCATCATTTCTCATGAAGTTCACCAATAACCCCCATGTAACTAAATACAATGGCTCACTGTTAGTCATTAACAAAACCGTTATTCTTTTACTATGTTGTAATATGTTGGCTTGAATTATTATTATCTTGAACTCTCTATAGCCCTTGGCTCCAAAAACTCACTTCTCCTGACTCTCCCACATTCAACTCAGCTTTATTACCCTTTACCTGGCCACTAAATGAAGGAGTTCCTCAAGTTGCCCGAAGTCCCTTGTTCTTCTCGCTCCCTAGTCAATCTTGTCTACACCCTCCATTTAAAAAATATCTTAAGTAATGACACATTTACATTACAGTCTCTATGTCTCCTGTATACTCCAGACTGTTTCAAACTGCCTGTGTAACATGTTTACCTCAGCATCTCAAGTAGACCTCAAGGTCAATGTGTTCAAACATAAATCTCAACAAGTTACATCCTTTTTATCAACAAATGGCAACACAATCCATCCAGGTCTACAAGTCAGACACTTGGTATCATCCTTTATAACTTCATATTCAATTAAGTAGCAAGTTCTGGAAATTTTAGGTTTTATAAATTTTAAAATCTATTCACTTCATTCCCTTGGCCATGACCTCAGTCCCAGTTTCCACCATCTCTGGTGCAGCCACTGCAATAAATGATGCACTTAACACACCTACACACCTACCCTCATGCCTCTATTCTCCCCCCATCCAATCCATTCTCCACAGAGCAGCCAGAGTAAATCTTTCTGAAAACCAAATCTAATCATTTAATATGTTTTGCTGAAAACATTTTGGGGGCTTCCTGTTGCTGATGGATAAAGTGAGAGATCCTTATTAGGCCAATGAGGCCCAGCCTTACCCACCTCTTCAGCTTTATTACCACATTGCCCCTTTTGTCCAGCCACACTGACCCTCTTACTGGGTCCCTGATGTACCAGGTTTCTCCTGCCAGAGCCTTGCTTGTTCTGCTCCTGAGCTTTGAATGTTTTTCTCTCCCTCACATCACATTCAACCTTGATTTCCATGTCTAGATGTTCATAAAGCACAATGCTGATAACACTTATCCCAGTTGTCATTTCACATTTGTCTGCATGATTATTTGATTAACATGAGTCTCTCCATATAATCTAGACAATAAGCTCTTTGAGAGCATCAGCCATGTCTGTTTTTGCTTCCCATCGAATCTACAGTGCCTGGCACACAGTAGACATTCAGTTAAATGAATGAATGAATGAATGAATGAATGAATGAACTAGATCATGAATCAGAGTGCAGGACTGGTGAATGGCATTCTCCTGCTAGAGTGGGGTAAACAGAGAAGGTAACTGCTTCATTCTGGGGCACAGAACTACGCCTGCCAGTAGGACCTTTTTCAGAAATGCCTCATTCTGAACACATTCCCCAACCTAAGAGAAAGGAAAGGGAAAGAGGGAGAGAATAGAAGAGCAAGAAGTCCAACCCACTTTAAAATGTACATGTCCTTGAGAAGGTTCATCCCATTAACTATCGCATGAAATATCTGAAAACCTTAGGTCCTAAGGGGTGTCAAACTCATTTTCACCAGAGGCTGTATCAGCCTCACAGTTGCCTTCAAAGGGCTGAGTGTAATTTTAGGACTGTATAAACGTAACTATTCCTTAACAGTTAAGTGAGAGCTCGGCGCTGCCACTGGGTAGAAACAAGGTGCCGGGCTGGATAAGTGCCAAGGTGGAGGGCTGGATTTGGCCCTCAGGCTTTGTGTTTGCCACCTGTGCTTAGGAGGATTTAGCAGGACTGAAACTGTGTCTTCAATGTGTGTGTGTGTGTGTGTGTGTGTGTATGTGTGTGTGTGTACAGAATCTCACAGTTCCTTTGATACAGCTTTGTACTTGGTTCTTCATATGCCTGTCACCTTCAACCAGCCTATAAATTACTTGGAGGCCAGGACTGTGATTTTCTTTCCCTGGTATGAGGCATTACAATGACTCTGGGGTCCAGCATAGCTCAGACACTGATGAGTGTTTCTGATTGAGTGACTCAGAGATAGAAAAATACATCATTGAATACATATAAAGACAGGCATGAAAAACAAAGCTGATTTTACAATTGGACCAAAACTTTTATTTACCAAATAATTATAACATCCTGACAAGGGCATGAGCACAGGCTGGGGATCTAAAGACAGTTCTGCAGTTACCTAAACACCTCATTGTCACCTCACTAAACTCTGAGCTCCTCAATAGATGGTGAGCCTTTGTGCAGAGTAAATGTGAGTTCTATTCTCAACCCCGTTCATTTAGTTACCAAATGAATCAAAGTCTAGTGATAGTTCTCAAACTATGTAGGCAGGGTTAGTCTTGGCTGGAGAAGTTTTTTCTCTCTGGATTTAACAATCTCAACAGTAAAATGACATAGTAGGAGTATATGATATTCAAGTTCTTTCTGTCAGCTCTAACCTTTGATGAATCCATAATTCGCCATCTGCATAAGCAGAGAAAAGTTAGGGACAGTGAGGCCCTAAGCAATTGTACTAATCACATGCAGTAAGTCTCATGTGACTTAAAAAATCCTCTATATTGCTAATCGAACCAGCCACTGCATACAAAGATCATGGTAAAAGAACAACTACAGTCCAATGTGGGAAATCTGCAGAGTCCCCCAATATATTGGAAAACATCAGAGAGAACAACTATAAAGTGGATGGGCATCATGGCCAAGGAACCTGGCAGTTCAGGAGGCACTCATTTAAATAAAAGTAATACAAATCTGAAATTGGATATGAGCATATATAAAATAAAATTTTTATAATCAGTATGCATGAAAAGGATGATTAAGCAATTTGACATGAATTTAAAATTACTTAATAACTTGGTTTTATCTTGGGGAAGAAATGCTTAATTTCTCCTAAAATTCATCTCCTTGAAAACTTCTGGTAGAAATTCCAGTCATATATTTGCTAACAGTGTATCTACCCCATTCTGGAAAGATCTAGTTCTTTTATGGGAAGTTGCTGGCAAGTCCCCTCCAGTCTCCCTAACGTAATGCCGTCATGGCTGTGAGAGCAGCGAGCTGTGCAACACGTAGTTCTGACGGAAGCCTCAGAAGTGTGCATTTGCAGAGCTCAGCGTTTCCTTCCTTGAAGCATCTAACTGACTTTTTGGTTTTAACTATTGGGGATGAAAATTACTGAAAAGTGTGTTCATGTTTCCAATCTCTTCAGAGTAATAACAACAAGTTGGCAATGGTACTAACCACCAATGTCATAGTCCTTACTACGAGCCAGTCACTGTCTTAAGTGCTTTTCTGCGCTAACTTGTACAATCTTCACTACAGCTCTGAGGAAGGCACTGTTTATTATTATTCCCCACCTCACAAATGTGACGTTGAGACATATAGAAGTTAAATAACTTGCCCATGGAAACGTGTGTGTGTGTGTGTGTGTGTGTGTGTGTGTGTGTGTGTAAAATAAATGGTAAAGCCAAGATCTGAACCTAGGTGGCCTGTGTGCAAGCCCATACTGTGGTACAACTTGAGTCTACATCTTTATACACTATTGCCTATAGCGTAAACTTTTATAAAAAAACTCAGAGTTATAATTTTGAACATCAATTTTTGGAAATGACTTGCATTCCCTTTCTGTATTCTCTGCTTTTAAGAACATTTAACGCAATTCAGGCTTCATGTAGCTGAGTGCATGCAAATCCCAGTGGAGCACTAACAACCCAAGGCTCTGTGAAGCCAGAACCTTGTTTATAAGGGCAGAGGACTCCAGAATAGCACACGTGTAGGACCAGTTTCACTGCTGCCGCCTTCCTGCATCTCAATGGTGAAAATCTCTAGTGCCACAGTAAGTGGAACTCAGTGATCCTCTAACAGGAGGGCACATATCTAAATGATTTCCCACATCTAATCTTCCATGCCATTTCCTATTCTAAGCTTGATTGGGCAATCTGATCAGTGCAGCAAAGTGAAAAAGATGTCTTCACTGTACCAAGTCATCCTTAATCTGTGTTCAGCCACAGGGATTTAGCCTATTAGCCCTCAGTTAGACAAAGGCTTCCACTTAAAAAGATACAGGGATCAGTCTTCTAAACTGAGGGGAAGCTGGTAGCTGAACAATAATAAGTGCACTTTAAAAAATTATATACCCCACAAAAAAGAGGATTCGAGGATAATTGAAAAAAAATTTCAAGACTTTTTACATGTTATATATTTTTATATATTACTATATTTGTATACATTTATAAATAATATATGTATATGCACAATACACATACATAATCTGCATACATACATTACATGTATATGTTAAATAATACATGAAATATATAATATTTTACTATCTGTATCTATGTAATATTAAAGAATGTGTCAAAAGCCAATCAGGTGACACTCACTGGATTATCAAGATGTAGACACCACGGTTGGCCATTTACAGGTTTATTTTATTTTACTCTCATTGGGACACACCACATGGATGCTTAAAACAGGTGTAGCAGAGAACAAGGTTAAAGAAAGACATGTAACTGGTCCAGGGTTTGTTTAAAAGTGTCACTGCTCTGGAAGGTGGGCAAGAATTAGAATGAATGAAAAAGCAGGCTGTGTACATAAGCTCAAGCATACAATTCACTGAGTTTATTTCCTCTTATTCACAAATCCCTCCAACAGCCGGGCTACCTGATTGTAAGTGTGTGGCACATGAGAAGCCTGCGGACAGGGTCCAGGTTTCTACAGGAAAGAGCGGGTAGGGCTTTGGCACAGACATTTCCTGACTTGGCTATGTGAACAGAAGAACCCAAAACAACATGACAACAGCAACGACAAAGGGAGCATCTTCTTTCCTGCCTCACATGTTATTTGGAGACAAAAGAAAAGTTTCCAAGAAAAATGGAGATACTGTTTTTTCCTAGAGTGTTAATGACTCCCTCCTTAGGATTATATTCAATACACCTGTAGTTTAAATCAAGTGTTCAGAGTGGTAATGCACAGTCACTACAAAGATAACTTACTTGTATCAAAACTATTTAAAGAACTCATAGAAATTTTCTAAAACTTCTTAATTTATGAAGTTACGCATTTTGCAAAGCCAGTCCATAAACATTTAGGGACAGATAAGGGGAAAAGCAGCAACCAGCTGATTTAAAAGTTTAAAAAGTTAGCTTCTGCTGTAGTAGGCAAAATTATGGTCCCCCAAAGATGTCTACAACCTAATCCCTGAAACCTGTGAATATGTTACCTTATGTGACAACAAGGACTTTGCAACTGTGATTAAGTTAAGGATCTTGAGATGGGAGTTATTGGGTGGGCCCAATCTAACCACAAGAATCCTAATAAGAGGGAGGCAGGAGGGTCAGAGTGAGAAGAGGGGATGAGGTACAAGAGGCAGAAGCCAGAGTGATATGAAGAAGGGGCCCTGAGACAAGGAATGCCAGTGGCCTCCAGAACAAACCAGCCCTGCTACCTTCACTGTAGCCTGGTGAAACTGATTTCTGACTTCTGTAAGGTAATAAATCTGTATTGTTTTAAGCCACTAAGTTTGTGTTATTACAGCAATAATAGTAAACCAAAATAGCCCTATTATAGTGAAAGGTGGATCCGGGACACAGTAATGAATGAAAACAAAATCAAATTAAAAAGAAGTATGACTCCCGTGGTAAGGAAAGAGGGCTTTCTTAGATATACTGGAACTCAAACTCTATTGGATTTAAGAAAGACAAAATTTGGCTAGAAAGACACTGAGAGAAAAGCATACGATTAGAAGGAAAGATGCCAAAAATCTCAAGTGAAGCAGAGTAGAGGGCTTCCAATCTACTGAGTAGTACAGGGAATATGTAAATATCTTCTGCAAAGTCTTTTCAAAGGCTGGAATTCCATCCTCATAGTTTAAGGTCTTCAGTTCTCAAGACGTTTGTCTTGTGAATCTCCTTATAAAACCTTCAGTTAATCCTGAGGGGAAGGGCAGTACCCAAGCCCTAGGGACAACTGAGGTAGTCCAACCTATTATTCACAAAGGATGTACCAGTCCAACAATATCTTTTTTTGAAAGATATTTTAAATAGCCACTCCAGGAAAGCATTTTAAAATTCTGATTCAATCTCTCTGAATGTTCAGCTAACACTGCAGAGGGGCACTGGGAAAGAGCTGCTTGACTCATGCTCTGCCAGGAGGAAACACATGGGCACGGCAGTGGGAAGGTGGAGGACAGTATGTCAGGACCTGTCAGGGCAGACCTCTGCCCTCCTATGAACCACCTTGGCTGGGGCAGTGCTGGCTTTCAGTCAGCCTGCTCTGGCCTCCTGGACAGCCTGAGGGCCCTAATAGGATTCTGATTCTTTGGCCAAAGACCCAGGGCAGGAGCTTCTGCCTCTGATGGGTTTGGTTCATTCCACCAGTGACATGGAGACTATCAGAGAACCCAGGGCACCATCAATATTGTGCTTACATAGAGCACCCATGTCAGGCAAACCCTGAGACTACCAAGAACTATCCAGATTCGCTGAGGGTTAATGTCCTGTGCACCAGGCAGGAAGCTTCTCAGCAGTCATGAAATGTTAGTTAGAGTCAGAGCAGAGGAGATGCACCCTATCCTTTTCCCACTCTGTCCAAGCAGTTGCTGTGATGAAAGACATTCCATCTGGCCCTGTATCCATGACTGCAGCTTTGCTCTGTTCACTGATGCACCCCCAGTGCCCAGAGGGGCATCTGACACACAGTAGGTGACTTACTTCTTTGGAATGAGTAAATGAATCAATACAAGGAGGCTGGAGATGTGCTTATTTTATAATTACAATATGGCAAATCCCTAACTCAACTCATTCTAACTCTTCCTGATCCCTGATATGAGATCTTTCCCTTTGGAGCCTCAGGAGGGGGCCTGTTTATTCCTCTGATATGCTGTTCTTCTCAGACTTCGGTTGCTGTCACTGAGTTCTCATGAATTTATTCTCCAAAATAAACTGTAAAAAGGCTAAGGGCTGAGTCTGCCTTATCCATCTTTGTGTCCACCGCAGCCAACCCAAAGCCTTCCATGTAGTAGGTGCTCAATAGTATCAATATATTTGAATTGGTAAAGCAACTTTTCTCCAAATTTTTTTTGAGAGATAGGGTTTGAATGTAAAGGTCATCTGGATTACTGAGTAAATGATCATAGTAATTCAATATACTTTGAAAAAATTCTTAATTATTCTATGATAGGCAGAACTACTGCAAAAGAAGAAGTGATCCTTCAGTAAGATCCAGATTTATCAATATCCAAGGTTTTGTCGGAAGTGAAAAACATTGTACAATTTATCAATACAAAAACCTTGGTATTAATAAAAATATACATGCATATGCATATGTATAACTAGATTTGCTAATGAATAGACTTTATGTTTGAAGAAGAGTTAAAAATAAAGTACATATTGCATTGAACAAATGACATATGGCAAGATTTATAAATATACAAATTTTGTCTCTCTCTCTCATACACAAACTCCGAACTCTGCCTTTCAAGATACTGGCCTCCTGCCCTAGTTTGAGGTGCCCAAACAGGAACCTGTAGACCTTTGAGGCCATCGCTTCCTTACAGACTGTCTACAGGGGGAGCTTGTCCTGACCAGCAGTCAGGAACTCACTGCATGCCTGTTCCTCAGGGAGACACTCTTAGTGCCCCTTCCCACCCAAACCAGCAGTTTCTCTAACCACATTAGCAACTCTTCAGACCTGTATGTTTGCTGTGCCTCAACCCGGGTGCCCAGTAAAGGTCACAGATGCTAACAAGCACTGATCGAAAGTCTATCAACAGAATTCCCTACTCTTCTCTTCCTTGCCAGATGGGAGTGACTAAAAAATAAAAGGCCTGAAGGGTAGCTGGGCAATTTTAACAGAAAAATGGTCAGCTGCATGCCAATCTTTGATTTCTGCATGTGCCTTCAAAGTAAGAGGAAGGAGAAAAACTAACAGTTACTAAGTTTCTAGGAAGATATATTTTGTAATGGTACTGCAAGGTATTCCTTTCTAAAATTCAGGGTTTTTTGCTTTTATCAAAGTTACACTTGCATATATTTGAAGAGCCAAGTAATCCTCAGACTTGTGAAAGACAGCAGCCCCCAGCCCCAATCCTGCCACAGTCAGTTCCCCAGAGGCAACCTGTTTTCCACTCCTCTAGTTGATTCCTTTGGTATTTATCACTGTATCTTTAAAGAAGATACTTTTATAGCTACTTCTTGGGAATTTTTTTGTTTGTGTGTTTTCGGCATTACCTATTAACTTTCCATTGTAGAAGAAAAGCACTGAGCTCCCCTTTGCACCACACTGCCCCGCACCACCGTCCTCTGCATGCACTTGCTCCACCATCCTCCCAGTGAAGCTATGCTGACACTATTAGCTCACCATTCACTGGGGAGGAGCTAACACTGTGGTGTGTGAAGTCATAGGATATGATTACTTTTCCTTTTTTGTGCAACATCTTTTCCCTAGCTGTAATAACTGTGCTGACTTTTCATCTGCGTTGTTTCTAATGTGTGCACTCCCACGCTCTTCTGTTGTGAGGGAAGAGGAAAGCGTGGTGGTTGCATGTGTGCAATGCCTGGTTTCGGATCTCAGTTTGCCACTTACTACTATGTAACTTGGGACAGATTATTTAAGCACTGAGTGCCCCAATTCCCTCCTTTGTACAAGGAATAATAATTACCTATCTAATAGGGCTAATGTTAGGATTTGTTAATGCATATATGCTCAGAATTATGTCTGACACACAGTGACTTCTCAATATGTAGAAGTGGTGATGACTGTTATTAGGTATATAATTGTTATTATAGCAGAGCCTTCTGATCTGCTCCAGTCTAGGCAATCCCCCTCAGAAAGGCTGCATCAGAGCTGGGGCTGGGATGGCAGTTCTCCATCACCCCGGAGACACCTTCGCCTGTCTCTTAGGTTGGATCTCCTGCTTGGAGTTCTTGTCTTGGCTTACCTCTCTTTTTGGTGAACAGGTCCTCTAGTAGTTTGAAAGTATCATTCTTCTACCTTCAGGTTTGATAGACAGTATGACTGAACATTGGATTCTGGAGTGAAAATTATTTTTGTTCAAGCTTTTGAAGGCACTGCTCTCTGGCTTCTAGAGCTGCTGTAAGACATGATACCATTCGAATTCCTGATTCACATTCTGTCTCTCAGCTTTTAGGGTCTTCTCTTTTGTCTCCATTACTCTGTCAGGCCCTGAGATTCTTGGTGTAGTTCTAGTTTTGGTAATCACACTGGGTACTAGTTGGTGAATCTGGTAAGTCCTTTCAATGTGGAAACGCATTTCTTCAGGTTCTGGAATATTTTCCTTCATTATTTCTTTGAGGAGTTTCTTTCTACCTTTCCTCTGCTCTCTGTTTCTGAAACTTCTTCTTTGGATGCTAGGCTTGCTACACGATGCTCTAATTGTGTTATGTTTTCTCCAAAATTATTATTTCTTTTTAGGAGAACTCAACTTTAGTTTTCACATTTCTGCTATCACATTTCTAATTTTCAAGAATACTTTTTGTTCTCTGAATATTCCATTTTTAATGAGTCTTTTCTTTGCATTTGTTACTAAATACAGTTTCCTTCCTTACTTCTCCGAGAATGTTTAAGGTAAGTTCTTTTATTCATGTCTTCTCCCTTCACAGTCCATAGTTCCTTTAAGCTGTATTTACTGTTTTTGTTTTTTGCTGTGGTCCTACTTTGTAAATACTTGGTATTTCTTGAATGTGTGTTTGTATTTCAGAGCGAGCTGCTGAAGTCCTGTGTGTTTGTGTGTGCTCAATGCATAAGCATGGAAAAGCTAAGGCTTACTGAATGTGGGGTTCACTGGCAAGTAATCTGTGTGCTCTGTTTCTTAGGGGAACCCATCGTGTTAGTATACAAGCTGTTTTCTCCTGGGCTGGTAAGATCCCCAGAGTGGCTACTCCATGTTCCTACTAGGCAATGGTAAGGGTGATAATTGCAACGGCCAAGGTCCAGGGAGGCAAGTGAAGAAGACGGGGCCTCTCAACACCCAGCTTGTAAAGGTACACTTCAGCCCTCAAACCTGAGACCTTGTGCTTTGCCCTCTCCAGAGATTAATCTTCAGACTTCTACCAAGATAAAGGTTTGTCAGTTATTGGACTCTTGCAGGTATGCAACACAGAATTGGGGAGAAAATCTGGAATTCTGCTTCTCAGGCACACATTCTACTGTCTTTACCCCGCTCCCAAGGTGATGGGTCTACCAATTCCTGAACCTATGAGGGATACTGCAGTTTACGTTGAGTGGCTACTTCACTTTCTCCACTGCCACTTAGATTTCAGCTTTTTGGTATCTGCTTAAAGTAGTTTCCATTTCTCTGCTTTTCAGCTTCTGAAATTATGTAGCTGATGTCTTCTATCCCATTGACTCAGTTCTTGATTAATTTATGCCTTAAAAAAAACTTTACTGCTACTGTAATAGCATTTTGAGAGATAACTGAGGTTAATGCTTCTTTCAATCTGTCATCTTTAATCACAAGTCTATTTTCCTTACTTCTTAGGTAAGGCAACTGAGGTACCAGGAAAAGGTAAGTAATTTGTTGAAGTTCACAAAACCAGTAAGAAATAAAATCAGAACCTGAACTTGAGTCTGCCTGACCCTAAAGCCCAACCCTTTCCACAAGAGCACACGCCCTCCGGAGGAGTGCATGGCCTCCTCCCCTGGGAGCCGTCGGCGAGAGGTTTACTCTGAAGTCTGCACCAGGATAAAGACCACGAGACCCTGAAAATTCAGGTGACACCCCAGTGTCCTGTTGCTACCACACCCCTTCCACACCTTGTCCTGAATGTCCCCCACTCTTGCCAGGAATCCTGCCAAAAGCCCAGGCTGAGCCCTCTGATCTTAGTTTGAAAGAATTCCTAGCAGGGAAGGGAATGGGTCCAACAGTGGGGCCCTTGCCCAATAATATGAATGTCAACTGCTACCTTTTTCAATGATCAAAATATTTCTGAGAAATCAAAGAAACCCCTTCTCAGAAAATGCCTGGGATTTTTTTAAAACAAAAAGGCAATGAGAGTGGCACTTTTAGGTCTTACTAACAGCCACTGCTTTCATCTTGTGTCAACCTTAGACCCCAGGTGACAGATTTCGCCAGTGGATCCCCATCAGGGGATCTCAATCCATTCTATATAGTGAATGGTAAGACCACAGGCTCTAGAATCACACAGGCTGGAGTTCAAATCCCAACTTTGTCACTTAGTACTTGTGAAGACTTTGGACAGTTTACATAGTTCTCTAAACATTGATTTTTCTCATCTATAAAATGGTAATAGTCCTAGCATTCACTTTATAGAGTTGCTATCAGTTCAAATGAGATACTGTATGTTAAGCATTAAGCATGATAACTAGTGGTACACATTTAATAAATGTTAGCTAATATTTTTCTTGTTATTACCACATTCAATAAATATTTATACACAAGAAAAGAATTTGTAACTATGTGTGGTGACAGATGGTAACTAGACTAATTGTGGTGATCATTTCACACTATATACAAATATCAAATCGTTTTTTGTACACCTGAAACTAATATCATGTTATATGTCAATTATACCCCAATAAAATGTTACAAATTCACTTAAGATTTATGAAAACATCTATTATGTGCAGAGAGTTGTGTTATACTCTGTGGAGGATACAAAAATGAACAAAAAACCCCAGCTCTATCTTTAAATGATTTGTGGTGTCCAGTGTGGTGTTACTGTGAATAAATTACCCAGCAGTCAGCACACACAGCTCTGGGCCTGCGGTGAGCCTTGGGGGCCACTAGAAGCTGGCCTCATGTGTTTCTAGGATTGCTCCCAACCACTCAGATCTTCCAAACAATGTATACCAGAGACAGAGACTTTGGTTACATAAAAGTTTAAAAAAGTGAAATGATGAAAACTACTTGAAGGATACTGGAGATAAATGATCTATTTATATTTTTAAGATGAAGACATAAATAGAAAAAAACACAGCACCCAAAGAAATGTTCCTTAAAATATACATATAGTGTGGTTGAGAGATATATGCACAGAGCAAACAGATGCCACCTATATACTTTTTCACATCAGCCGTAACTCAGCAAGACTCAATAATTCAAGGAGATTAACCAACCACCAATGTCATTAAAGAAATTAACCCTCTGACAAACTAGGCCATGGTATGGTTTGGTGTTTTTAAAAAACATTTTGTAATAAGACTGTTGAACAGAATCAGCAGCTCCTAAACACCAGCCATGATTGACTATTAACCCACAGATATTATAAGTATATAGGACACTGTTTTATACAGCATTTATTCATTCAACAGTCACTGTCTGAGAACCTACTGAGTACGAGGGATGATTGGTCCCTGAAGTTACAGCATGAGCAATACAGACAAAGGTCTTGTTTTCATGGAGTGTGTTTGCTGGTAGACATGCTAATAAATAATATTTTTTATAGATCTAAAAATGCCATAAAGAAAATAAAAATGGGTAGTGGGTTTGAACTATATACTTCAAATAAAGGCAGTTGTGTTAAAGGAAAGAAAAAGAAATCCAGCCTCAGGATTTGAATTCTTTGAAAGGGAAGGAAAGAGGGAGGGAGGGAAGGAGAGAGACTGACAGACAGACAGACAAAGATTAAAAAAGAAAGTATCAGAAAGGAGGTAGAGGAGTTCTGGTGGTCATAAAACAGAAATCAAGAAGGACACTCACCTAGAGATTCTGGGTCCAAACTAGCCTCATTTCCTTCTCTCTCCCTTCAACCTGCTGTGAATGGGTCCCTGTGCACAGAAGAGGGAGGCGACCTCTGTCTCCCGCTCCAGGCACACAGAGCACCTGGGTGGAGAGAGGGATAAGCTGTGCCTGAACAGCTTGGTAGGACTGGGGTTCAGGAGCTCAGAGTGGCATACAGGTGACATGGATTTGGGGGTATCTCATATTCTTGCCAGCAAGTGAGAGCAGGGACCAAAAGTGCCACCTGAAAAGTCAGTCCTGTTTCTGAAGTTTCAATGAAGTAACGACATTAGTGAGTTGGTAAAAGAGGCTGGCTGGCTGCTAAGAGATGTTAAGTTTTGCATTTAACTTGGTGAATCTATCCTGGGTCAGCATATGTGACTTTATCAAAAGGAATTTCTCTGAAATTATCCTATGTCTCTCGGACTACTTATAAACCAAACAACAGTATATTTGTTTACAATGAGAAATAAAACTTGTCCAGATCAGAAGGCAGAATGCCTGGCACTTTACACACATTAATTTATTTAATTCTCACAGCAGTATGAATGTAGTTGGAACTATCATTACCTCCATTTTGCAGACGAGGAAAGTGAGGCAAAGAAAAATAAAAATAACAGCAAGTGAGTGCTGAGTTGTAATGCATTCCAGGCAGTCTTGTTCCTGATTTCATGCTCTTAATCATTAGGTTACAAGCTAATTGCAGGAGTTGCAAAAAGAGGGAGAATCTAGAACAGGGGCATCAAACTCATTTTCACTAGGGGCCGCATCAGCCTCGCGGTTACCTTCAAAGGGCCGAATGTCGTTTTAGGACTGTATAAATGTAACTACTCCTTAACTAGGGGCAAGGAGCTCGGTGCTGCTGCCGGGTAGAAACAAGGTGCCAGGCCAGATAAAGCAAGGTGGAGGGCCGGATTCAGCCCACGGGCCTTGTGTTTGCCACCTGTGATCTAGAAGGTTGTTTGGATCACTGGATGTGTGGTGATATCATTTGCTGGTAATTCTGAGGAAGTTAAAGCATATGTGTGTATTTTACCTGAATTTAATTCTACTCAATTCACCATCTGTTCCTTCCATAGGAGACATTATTTATGCTTTATTTTTAAACTGTTTCTGTTTTGTTGTATTCAAGGTGTGGTGCTTGACACATTTCTGGATTAAGAAAGCAGTTATTTGAGTGACTTTGATAGAATAAGTTACAAATTTTCCAAGATGTTATAGAAATCAGATGTGATCAATCCATCACCAAAACTTCTTAGATTACTCTAGTCAACATTTATTCATGCCCGGGATGGGAAATGTGCTATATCTTTCCTAGTTTATTATGTTAATTCCACTTTATTTTGAGGACAAGGTAGATTATGTTAAATTCCAGTTTTAATTCCAAGTATTTCTTTGTCTTCCTTAAGAACCAATGCAGTCCACAAATATATTTTGATTATTTGCTACATGCCAAATACTATGCTAAGAGTACGAAGATGAGAAAGATGTTGGTCCCCACCAAGAAGGAAAGAAAAGAGTAGGCAAGAGAAGAGAGGCCTAATGTTACCCTTCCTGCAGGGAATGGGATAAAAGTGAAGAACCTCCCTAGTCAAAGAATAGTCAGCATAGAGAACAATTGTGCCCTCACTGACTGTGGGTGAGGAACACAACAAACAAAACTAAAGCAAAAATAAATCTGGGTCATTGTTTTCTTTCTCTTTCTTCAAAATCTCAACCTTATCAGTGGGAACAAGCAAAGAAGATATCCAGGGTTCAATATCTTCCTGTCCTAGGTATTCTATAATGAAAATATTTCTAAGGACCTAGGAAAACCATCATAGTTCTGGTAAACAGATTGATAATCCAAATACTACTTTAAAAAATCCTTCCTCTTTTCTACAGTAAAGGAGCCACTGGGATCTCAGGTCATGAGACACAAACCATTGAAGGGATATGCTGGAGTGGATGCAGAGACTAGATCATCCTACTTCCTCATTTCATAGGTAGAAAGTTGGTTCTCAGAGGTAAGTGATTTGCCCAAGGTCACACAACTGCTTAGTGGCAAAGCCACTGCAGCCTAGACACGTTCTTTACTAATCTAATTATCATTGCCTTGCTATGGAGGGCAGCATTAGTCATATTCTGGAAACAGTGGGAGGTCACAGGAATACAAACAGCATTAGAAAAAAAAAAGAATGACATAAGACTGCTGGTCAAGATGGTGGAGTAGGTAAACGCTTTGCTCACCTCTTCCCAAAACTACATCAATATCACAATGAAATTACAAAACAGCCATCATTAAGAACCACGTGAAGACAAGCTTGACAGAATTTCTATAACTAAGGATATAAAGAAGAAGCCATGTGGAGACTGGTAGAAGGGGTGGCAATGTGGAGTGGGCAGGTCCCAAACCCATGGTATAGTGGTTAAGAAACAAGAGGATCTTATTTATCTTATCTTGGCTTCAGAGGTTCCCCCTGAGGAGTAAGAGGTCCCAGCCCCACATCAAGGTCCCCATGACATCTGACTGTGAAGTCCACGGGGAATTGTGGTTGAATGAGAAAAGGGCTGCTGGAGACATAGGTGCTGAAGGTCCTAAAAAGCCTGCACACAGACTCACTCACTCATAAATTCACTCCCTCGGAGCTGTAGTACTGGGGCAGCTGATTGTAAAGCACCAGGGACACCTATGGGGAGTAACTGAATTGGCTAGCTTCAGGGCAGCTCTCTCTGGGGGGGGGGGGGGGGCAGGGCTGGCGCACAGTGTTGTTTGTTTGTTGAATCCTCCCTATACCCAGCAGGCAGGCACAGGCAGGCACCAGATCTGAGCCATCCATTAACTTGCCTAACAGCAATCGCCTTGCCCTAAAGACTCCCTGAGACCCCACCCCACCCAGCTCACTAGCCATGCCAGAACCTCTTCCAGCGGCTTTTCCACACAAGTGGCCTTCTCACACTGCATACTTTCCTAAGATCCCTTCAAGAATCATAAACCCCAAACAAGCAGTGACTGGCCTCAGTGTGCCCTGTATCTCTTGCTAAGCCTGGCACTAATGGCAGCAGCCTTGGTTGGCAACCTAGCCTCTCCCAGGTACCTCCAATCTTAGTACAGGTTGCTAACAATTGAGATCACTCTGTAACTTCTTCCAGGTGGCCCTGGGCTGGACACAAGGAGCCACTTAAGTTGGACTGTACCAGAACTCCTCCTGAAGCCTGAGAACTAGCACACTTGGTGGCCAGCACCAGACTACACCAGAATACCACCTAATTAACTCCACAAATGACATACCCAAAGGTTGACTCAGCAGACACCAGAGTCCCACTAAAGTGACTCCCACGCTGTGGGGTCATCCCTGCACAACATATTGTCTACTGCAGAAACAACCACTGCTTACAGCAAGTCAGCCTAAGGGTAAATCCCACCTGATGACATGCCTACATCAATGAAGATTTAATTGCAATAGGAGGGTACACACAACCCATACGAGAGATACTCCTAGAGTACCCGATTCATGTGACCATGGAGACTGCACCACTGGGCCCCACAAGACACCTACTATATAAGAACATTCTGCCAAGACAGGGAGATGTAACAGATCTACCTAATAAATAGAAACAAACACAGTGAGGCAGCCAAAATGAGAAGACAAAAAAACATGTCCCAAATGAAAGAACAATAAAAAACTCTAAAAAAAGAACTAAACAAAATGTATACAAGCAATCTACCAGCAGAAGAGTTCAAAACACTGGTTTACAAGGACATTTAATGAAATTAAAGGAACAATAGATGAACTAAGAACTTCAACAAGAGATAGGAAACATAATAAATGGAGATAAACATCAGAACCAGTCAAAAATGAAGAGTCCAATAACCAAAATAAAGAGTACATTACAGGGAATCAACAGAGATTACATGAACTCAGAGATATAATTAGGAAACTTAAGGACAAGGTAGCAAAAAACATCCAATCAGAACAGCAAAAAGAAAAAAGAACCCCAAAATAACAAGGTTAGTTTAAGGGACCTCTGCAGCAACATCAAGCCTACCAAAATTTCCATCATAGCAGTACCAGAACAAAAGAGAGAACAAGGGATTGAAACCCTATTTCAAGAAATAATGACTGAAAACTTGCCCAATTTGGTGAAAGAAATAAACATACAAGTCCAGGAAGCATAGGAAGTCCCAAACCAGATGAGCCCAAGGAAGCCCAAACCAAGACACATCATAGTTAAAATGCCAAAGTTTAAAGATAAAGAGTGAATCTTAAGAGTAGCAAGAGAAAAGCAGTAAGTTATTTACAAGGGAGTTCCATCAGACTGTCAGCTGTTTTCTCAACAAAAACTTTGCAGAGCAGGAGGGACTGGCACAAAATTTCCTAAACGATGAAAGGCAAATACCTACAACCAAGATTACTCTAGCCATCTAAGCTATCATCTACAATCGAAGGAGAGATAAAGAGCTTTCCAGAAAACAAAACAAACAAGCAAAAGAACATCATTACCACTAAACCAGCATTACAAAAATGTTAAAGGATTTCTTTAAGAAGAAAAGAAAGGATTGCCCTGACTGGTGTTGCTCAATTGGTTGGGTGTCATCCCACAAAGTGAGGGGTTACCAGTTTGATTCCTGGTCAGGGTATATGCCCAGGTTGGGGGTTCAGTCCCCAGTAGGGACATGTACAAGACACAACTGATCAATGTTTCTTTCTCATATCAATATTTCTCCCCTCTCTTTCTCCCTCCCTTCCCCTCTGTCTAAAAATAAATAAATAATAAAATAAAAAGGATTAAAAATGAATAAAACTATATGAAAGAAAGTATTCTCACTAACAGAGGCAACCACATATTAAAACAGTGTATCAACCAACTATAAAGCTAGTACAAAGGTTACAAGGCAAAAGTAGGAAGATCATGTGTAATTACAACAAATTAAAAGATATAAAAAAACACACTCACACAAATATAAACATGGAGGGGATAAGTACAAATTGTAGTGATTTCATAATGTGTTTGAACTTAAGTGATCATCAACATAAAATACACCGCTATAAACATAGTTTGGTATATAGGAAGCATATGTCAACTACAAATCAAAAATCTATTAAGAGATACACAAGAAATGGAAAGGAATTCAAACACAATAATAAAAAGGCATCAGTATATAGGAGAGCAAGAGAATAAAAAATGAACAGAGAAAAATCCACAAAAGCAATCAGAAAACAATTAATAAAATGGTGATAACTACACCCCTATCAATAAGTAAATGTAAATGGACTAAATGCTCCAATGAAAAGACATAGGATGGGGGAATAATTAAAAAAGAAAAACAAGATCCATACACATGTTGCCTGCAAGAGACCCATTTCAGATCAAAAGACGCACATAGGGCATGGAAAAAGATATTTCATACAAACAGCAATGCAAAAAAAAATGGGGTAACAAAACTTATATCATACAAAATAGACTTTAAAACAAGGGCTATAACACAAGACAAAGAAGGGCATTCTATAATGATAAATGAATCAATCCAAGAAGAGGACATAACTCTTGTAAATATCTATGCACCCAACTTAGGAGCACCTAAATATTTTGTATTAAGCAAATACTAACAAACATAAAGACATAGATGAACGGTAATAGAGTATTAGTAGGGGACTTTAACATTTCACTGACATCAATGGATAGTTTAGCCAGACAGAAAATTAAGAAAGAAATAGTGGCCTTAAATGACACATTAGATCAAATGCATTTAATTGATATTATTAAGGACATTTTACCCTGAAGCAGCAAAATATACATTTTTTTCAAGTACACATGGAATATTTTCAAGGGTAGAACACATATTAGGCCACAAAACAAGTTTCAGTAAATTAAGAAGATTGAAATCATATCAAGCATCTTTTCTGATCACAATGGTATGAAACTAGAAATCAGCTACAAGAACACTGAAAACACACAAACACATCGGAGGCTAAATAAAAGGCTACTAAACAATGAATAAGTTAACAATGAGATTAAGACAAAAATCAAAAGATACCTTGAGACAAATGAAAATAATATAATATACCCAAACCTGCGGGACACAGAAAAGCAATTCTAAGAGCAAAATTTATAGCAATATAGGCTTACCTTAAGAAATGAGAAAAGTCTCAACTAAACAATCTAAACTTTTATACCTAAATGAACAAGAAAAGAAAAAGCCCAAAGTGATCTGAAGGAAGGAAACAATGAACATCAGAGTGAAAATAGTCTATTAAAAAAATACAAAAGATCAATGAAACCAAAAACTGGTTTTTGAGGATAAATAAAATTCATAAACTTTTAACCAGACTCATGAAGAAAAAAAGAAAGCCCAAATAAATAAAATCAGAAATGAAAAAAAGAGAATTACCAGCCAACACCAGAGAAATACAAAGGATCATAAGGAAACACTATAACCATTTATATTCCACCAACTGGACAACCTGGAAGAAATGGATAAATCCCTAAAAACATACATTATTCCAAGGCTGAACCAGGAAGAAACAAAAAATCTGAATGGACTAATATCTGCCAAGAAAATCAAATTGGTAATCATGAAAATCCCAACAAGCAAAATCCTTGAACCAGATGGCTTCAGAGGTATATTTTACCAAACATTCAAAGAAGAATTAGCACCTACATTTTCAAACTATTCTGAAAAAAACTGAAGAGGAGGAAGGCTCCCAAACTCAGTTTATGAGGCCAGTATTACCCTAATACCAAAACCAGACAAATACACTATAAAAATTATAAGCCAATATTCCTGATTAACATAGATGCAAAAATCCTGAAGAAATTATAAGCAAACTGAATTCAGCAAAACATAAAAAGATCATACACTATGATCAAGTGGAATTTATTCCTGGGTGCAAGGCTGATTCAATACTCATTAATCAATTAATGTGATACACCAAATAAACACAATTAATGTGATACACCAAATAAACACAGCATCGTATTAATAGATGCAGAAAAAGCATTTGACCACATACAACATCCACTTATGATAAAAACTCTTAGCAAAGTGGGAACAGAGGGAACATAACAACATAATAAAGGTCATATATGAGGCCTGTCCAGAAAGTAGCCAGCCATGTAATATGAAAAATAGAGACATTTATTGAAGAAGATACAAGAATACAAGAAATACTGTACATAGGACAATGACGCCTAGGTCCCCTTCAAAGTAGGCACCTTGGGACCTCACACAGTTTCCCAATTGCCATCATCTGCCCTGCCATATTTTGCTGAATCTCATTGAAGGTCTGAAATCTCTTCCCTTTCTAAGGTGATTTTAGTTTTGGAAAAAGCCAGAAGTCACAGGGTGCCAAATCTGGGCTGTAGGGGGTTGAGTCACCTGGGTGATTTGAGGTTTCACCAAAAAACTCTGCACAGGATGTGATGCACGAGTGGGTATGTTGTTGTGATGAAGCTGCCAATCACTAGTTGTCCATAGCTATGGCTTTCTGAATCATATGAATAATTTCTGTTTAAGCTTAAAGTAAAATTTGACGCAGACTGGTTGCTCTACTCACTTAGTCATTTTGAATGCCATGACTACACACTACACATGCTCACTCAATGGCATCACTACCCCTACTGACTAGTACAATGAAATTGTCATTGTTCAAACATGTGCATTCCAGTCCACTCTCCTTGGCTGCCAGGTTATAGCAATGTCATGCAAACCATTCTCATTATGTGAACAATGGTTAGACTTTTCCTGGACAGACCTTGTATGACAAATCCACAAATAACATCATACTCAATGATGAAAAGCTAAAAGTTTTTTATTTAAGATCAGGAACAAGAAAAGAATGTCCACTTTCATCACTTCTATTCAACATAGAATTAGATGTCTTAGCCATAGCAATCAGAGAAGGAAAAGAAATACAAGACATTGAAATTGGAAAGGAAAAGTAAAACTGTCATTATTTGCAGATACATGATAATATACATAGACAGCCCTAAAATATCTACCAAAAACTTATTAGAACTAATATATAAATTTAGTAAAATATCAGGATACAAATAAATATTCATAAATCAGCTTCATTTTTATACCCCAACAACAAACTATCAGAAAAAGTAATTAAGAAAATAGTCCTATTCACAATTATAACAAAAAAGTAAAATACCTAGGAATAAATTTAACCAAGAAGGTAAGGTATGTACCTGGAAAATTGCAAGATTTTGAAGAAAGAAACCAAAGAAGATACTAATAAAAGGAAGACTTTACTGTGCTCATGAATAGGGAGAATTAACATTGTTAAAATGCCCATTCTACCTAAAGTAGTCTGCAGATTCAATACAATCCATATCAAAATACCAATGACATTTTGCACAGAACTAGAACAAAAATAATCCTGAAATTTATATGGAACCACAAAAGACCCCAAAAAGCCAAAGCAATCTTGAGAAAGAAGAACAAATTTGGAGGTATCATGCTACCTAAAATCAAACTATACTACAAGGTTATAGTAACCAAAACACTATGGTACTGGTGTAAAAGCAGACACATAGATCAAAGGAACAGAATAGAGAACCCAGAAGTAAACATACACTATTATGGTCAATCTATGACCAAGGAGGCAAGAATACACAATGGAGTGAAGACAATCTCTTCAATAAATGGTGCTGGGGAAACCGAACACATACATTCAAAGGAATAGAAGTAGATCACTTTCTTATGCCATATACAAGAATAAACTCAAAATGGATAAAAACTTAAATGTAAGACCCAAGAGCATAAAACTCCTAGAAGTAATCATAGTAGGTAAACTCTTTGACATTGCTCTTAGCAATACTTTTTTAGGTGTGTCTCCTCAGGTAAGGGAAATAAAAGAAAAAATAAATAAATGATACTACATCAGACAAAATATCTTTTGCACAGCAAAGAAAGCCATCAAAAAAACAAAAGACAACCTATTGAGTAGGAGAACATATTCATCAAAGATATAAATGATAAGGATATACATCCAAAGTATATAAGGACCTCATACAACTTACCACCAAAAAGAACAAAGAACCCAATTAAGAAAATGGGCAGAGGACCTGAACAGACATTTCCCCAAAGAGGACACACAGATGGCCAACAGACATTTGAAAAGATGCTCAACATCACTAATCAGGAGGGAACTGCCAATTTAAGCCACAACATCACCTCACACCTGTGTGAGAATGGCTATCATCAATGAATCAACAAACAAGCATTTGGTTAGGTTGTGTAGAAAAGGAAACTCTCCTGAACTGTTGGTGAGATTGTAATTTGGTACAGCCACCATGAAAAATAGTATGAAGGTTCCTCAAAAAATTAAAAATAGAACTGCCATATGATCCAGCAATTCCACCTCTGGGCACTTATCCAAAGAAATACAAAACACTCATTTGAACGAATACATGCGCCCCTATGTTCATTGCAGCATTATTTACATGATATCAAAGCAACCTGAGTGTTTATCAGTAGGTGAGTGGATAAAAATTAGTGGTACATATATACAATAGAATACTACTTGGCCATAAAAAGAGTGAAATCTTGCCATTTGCAACAACATGGATGGACCTAGAGGGTATTATGCTAAGTGAAGTCAGTCAGACAGAGAAAGACAAGTACCATATATGATTTCATTTATATGTGGAATCTGAAAAACAAAATAAATGTACAAACAAAACAGAAACAAATTCATAGATACAGAGAACAGACTGGTGGTTGCCAGATGGGAATGAGGTTAAGAGGATGGGTGAAAAAGGGGAAGGGATTAACACAGACAAATTGCCAGTTACAGCAAGTCACAGGGATGTAAGAGAAAAAAAGACTTGTGACTGAAGTGTTTTGTAAATATCATTAAAAATTGTGACTCTGAAACTTGGGGAAAAAAGGAATGACATTAAAAAGTCATAATTAAGGGCAAAAAGAAACCCCCAAGAAAATCATTACCATTTTCATCTCGTGTTTCCCTGCTGTTACCTCTCTGTCCTTAGTTCCGTCTTCCTATTCTACTAGAAAACTCATCTTTCTCATCCCGATCTGCCAAACCATGAAAGACTTACTTTTAAAAATACCAACTAAAGCCTACAAACAAAATGGCCTCCTTGCATCATCCTATTCCTGTATCTCTATTAAACCCTCACTTACAGAATGAAGTGTGAAACAACCAATCACCACAAGGCACTAAAAATGACAAAGCAGAAACGCTTCTTTGTTGAAAAGCATGATTTATCCTACAGCCTAAGGAAACATATGAGGCCTGTGCAATTAATTTTAATATTTCACACGTGTCAATTATTTGAAGCACCAGGTCAATTTAACACAGACACCTGTGCTAGACATCATAATTGCCAAGACGGCAGCACAATTTAATTGGACTAAATCCCTGCCCCTGCCCCTGCCCCATTAGGCCCTCTTCTTCATCTTGAAAGCTTCCACACACAACAGCTTTACTTTTGCTGCAGTTCACATTCACGGAATTTTGGAAGATAGTAAAGCAGGAAAACGACTACAGAGCACCGAACAAAAGGCTCTTCCGCTTTAGTCTTGTCCTTCATAAATGAACCTGTACAGCCTGGCCTGAGTACAGAGGGAGGAGCCTGGCACTCTTCTTCTGTCCCCCAGGGTCTGTTAATCTCTTTATTTTTCTTCTGAGGTCATATTCAAATCAACCACACAGCTCAATTTACTTTGATTGTGGCTCTAATTGAATAAATCTAAAATAACAACAGACGTACTGGCCCAGAACCTTGGCCAAATGTTTTTTATATATTTGCAACACATTCTGGCTGTTTTAATTCCTCCTGCAAGTAGGTAAAGGTATTCTGGTGCAGTCCCTGAATTTTCAATCACAGTTGACATTCAATATTTTATTAGCTTCAGGTATACAGCATAGTGGTTAGATATTTACATAACTTACAAAGTGATCCCCCCAATAAGTCTAGTACCCACCTAGCACCATACACAGTTATTACATTATTGACTATATAGGGTGGGGCAAAAGTAGGTTTACAATTGTGAATACATGAAACACAGAGTTTATTCTTTAAAAACAAATTTTTTCCTTTTACTGATTCCAGAGAGAGGGGAAGAGAGGGAGAAAGAGAGGGAGAGAAACATTGACGTGAGGGAGAAACAATGATTGGCTGCCTCTTGCTGCACGTGCCCCGACTGGGGACCAAACCTGAAACCCAGGCACGTGCCCTTACTGGGAATCAAACCTGCAACCTTTTGGTTTGGGGGAAGATGCCCAACCAACAGAGCCACACTGGCCAGAGCCAAAGTTTATTCTTGTATTATTACTTATTAATGACTGTATTATTTTCCATATGAACTGTAACCTATTTTTGTCCCACCCTGTACTCCCTTGTTGTACTTTCCACCCCCAGGACTATTTTGTAACTGCCAAATCGTATTTCTTAATCCCTTCACCTTTTTCACCCAGCCTCCCAACACCCCTCCCATCTGGCCACCATCACTTTATTCTCTGCATCTACCAGTTTGTTTTGTTTATTCTCTCATTCTCTCTCTCTTTCAATCACACATATGAGTGAAATCATATGATATTTGTCTTTCTTGTCAGGCCTTAATATTACACCAGAGGCACGTTGACTGTCATTTACTGTTGCAAAGGTTGCTTAATATTTACTGACAGGATAATTTAGGAAGAATTTAAGCATCCTTGAAGGTGGGGAGGATATCTTATCCAAGTCAGTCAGTTTTCAGTGCTAAGATTTTCTTTAAGGTACTCTGCGCTTAAATATCACTTCTAAGAATCATAAAATCTAAGTCAAATATGGGAGTTTAGTTTATTTTCTAAGTTACATTAAGGTGAATCCTCAATAATCCTGAGTTTGTAGCTATTCCCATTTGTAAACATATTCAAAGAACAACCAACATAATAAACCTGTCACTCATTCTAGCTTCTCTCAACCCTTTTTCAAAGGGAGAATTTTAAAAAAACATATTATTACCTACTGGGAGTAGGAATGCAGGTTGTAAGACTGTAAGATAAGCAAGCCATTAGTACTGAGTTTGAAACTGGTAGATCACACTTTGGGCTTGCAAGCTTTTCTCTGGGGAGAGTATAACCTCCCAAGAATGCTTTCAAGGGAAGCAAGTGGCTAAGCACGCTGAATGGCTTTTTAAGATCACATGCATAGAAATGCTGACATTCTTTCAGTGATCTGAAGATAGACTAAAAGGAGCCAATACACACGTTTGGCACCTCTCAGGGGAGCAGGCTCAAGGGTGCCTGTATTGTGGCTAAATGACTATCCATTGTGGAGGGATCTTCTGTCTTACAAAGCATGGTAAGCTTCTCTGTCTGAGTATTGCCCCACAACAGGATGGTTATCATCATAAATATTTCTGCTTCTTGGCAGGCAGGTGTTTTCATTATGTGTTCATTGTATATTCTTAAGAGTTGGAAACTCTTTTTCAGGGGCTCAGTGAATGCCCCAGCAAGCATTTGGGTCAGGGACCTCTTTTCTCCTTAAAAGAGTGGTCTTTACCTTCTCAATAATCCCACCAGATATTTGACCCTAGTCTCTTGAATTTTTCTTTCACTGGTAGAATTATTCCAAGTATTTTATTCCCTTTCCAAGCTGCTGTGTCTGATCTTGGACTAATAAAGCTCACATTCCATTACTGCTTAGGCTAGAGACTATGTACAAAGAAGTCTATGCTAACACCTGGCCCTCAACCCCAGGGAAGTGGTGAGAAGGTGTAAGTGTAGTAGCCCAAACATCTCCAAACTCAAGCTCACAGCTTAATGACAGTTGGCTGGTCTCCTTATCTTTGTATATTAAGGGCAGCGTGTGCCAAGTTACCTAACACCCCGCTGCCTCAAACATCTGGGAACTGCTTACTTGAGTAAGTGAACAGGCATGTGGATGTCACCTGTCAAGGTCACTGCCTGGAGCACACCTCCACACTTATTAAATACTCCATAGCCCTGCACTTCAGCTCCTATCTGCGATTTCTCCTTCTTGTATTTGTTTCTAATCATAGCTCAGAGTGAAACACGTGTAAGGTAATTACTCCTTTGTGCACTGTGGTAGCTCATTGATTAGAAATCATTTTCAGAGGGAATGTTATAACAAGTAGTTGTGATCAAAGTTAGGTTATTATTTCAGTCTTTGTCTCATCCACATACATTGTGGAAACTCTTTTCTCCTACTGGAAAAAAAATTTGTATTTGTGAAGATAGATCATAAGGGAGTTAAGACTTTTTCTTAGAGTGGAGCTAATTATTTCCTTAATTATATGTGTGTGTATAAATATATAAAATATTTCGTTAAAAGGCTACTAATCAAGCTTTTTCCTGAAGCTCAAGCTCTAAGCCCTTAATCTCTGGGATGAAGCCATATTCATGTCAAGATGCTGTTCACTCCAGGGACAGACCCAACCAGGACAACAACAAATACAGTCATCAAGCCTGCTGGGTGCCAGAGTATCATGAGAACATAGAGGGATCTTTGAACACATAAACTGGATTGCAGAAGATCTGGTGCACCCAGTGACTTTATTCATGCGCCTCATCTTTTTGTGCCTGTCCTACCAGCACATTGGACTTTGAACTGATCAGCATCTACCTAATGTAGAACAATGTAGAACTAACTCTTCATTGTAACCCAAAAGAGAAAGGCATGTGATTATTTTAGAGTCCTATATTAGGACTCCCATTCAATAATTGGAGAATGACCACACAGCTCCATCTCCCTGTGTATGATACAGCAAATCCTGGAAGAAGTCCTTCCGAAAGGGCTCTCCCTGAGTTCACTGCTCACTTTAGATATCACACTATGACTGACACTGAGAGCTATCCATTAAGATTCCTAGAGGAAGCAACCAATCAATCTCTCACATCGATGTTTCTCTCCTTCTCTTTCTTCCTCCCTCCCACTCTCTCTAAAAATAAATACCGGCCAAGATGGAGGTGTAGGTGGACACACTGTGCCTCCTCGCACAACCAAAATTAAGGACAACAAAGATTTAGAAACAAGAAAACAAGCAGAACTGATGGAAAATTGAACTGTATGGAAGTCCAACAACCATTCATCCAGAGTGGTGTTGTGGCAGGAAAAAGTGGAGGTTGGAAGACCCAGGCATGCAGGCAGTGGCTAGCAGATCCCAGGCCCACAGGCAGTGGCTATTGGACCCTGGATGTGGGGTGGCAACGGTCAGACCCAGTGAGGCCATGCAAGGCGGCTGGCTGACCAGGCAGTCCCATATTTGCACGTAGATAATCCAGGCGAAAACTGGGAGAGAGACAGGCCTCACAACCCAGGGCCCCAGCACCTGGAAATAAAACCTAAAAACACCAATTGAAAACACTTGTAGGGGGTGAGGGGCCAGGAGAGACTCTTGGCCTCTCAGGAGAGTTCACTGGAGAGACCCACAAGGTCCTAGAACATACACAAGCCCACCCACATGGAAATCAGCACCAGAAGGTCCCAATTTGCTTGGGGGAAGCGGCGGAAGGGACTGGAATCTGAGAGAGAGCGGAGCAAGGGCCATTGTTCCCTCTTGGACCCTGCCCCCACATAGAGTGTTACAACCCAGCAACTGGGCTGCCCCACCCTGGGAAAAACCTAAGGCTCTGCCCCTCACTATGTAACAACTGTGACCAGACCAAAACACAAAAACAAAAACAAAAACAAAAACTGGCTCAAATGGAAGACCAGATCAAAGCCCTAGAGCCAATTCATCTAAGCGATGAAGAGATAGCCCACCTATCAGATGCACAGTTCAAAAGATGCTCACAGAATTGGCTGATTTTGGTCACAAATTAGATGAACAAATGAAGGCTACAATAAGTGAAATGAAGGAAAACGCACAGGGAACCAACAGTGATGGGAGGAAAACTGGGACTCAGATCAATGGAGTGGACCAGAAGGAAGAAAGAAACAACCAAACAGAAAAAAAGGAAGATACAAGAATTCAAAAAAAAAATGAGGAGAGCCTTAGGAACCTCCAGGACATCTCTGAACGTCCCAACATCTGAATTATATGGGGTACCAGAAGGGGAAGGGGAAGAGCAACAAGGGGAAAACTTATTTGAACAAATAAAGGAGAACTTCCCCAATCTGGAAAAGGAAATAGACTTCCAGGAAGTCCAGGGAGCTCAGAGAGTCCCAAAGAAGTTAGACCCAAGGAGGAACACACCAAGGCACATCATCATTACATTAGCCAAGATTAAAATGAAGGAGAGAATTCTAGAAGCAGCAAGGGATAAGGGCACAGTCACCTACAAAAGAGTTCCCATCAGACTGTCAGCTGATTTCTCAAAAGAGACCTTACAGGCAAGAAGGGGCTGGAAAGAAATATTCCAAGTCATAAAAGGCAAGGACTTACATCCAAGATTGCTCTATCCAGAGAAGTTGCCATTTAGAATGGAAGGGAAGATAAAGTGCTTGTCAGATAAGGTCAAGTTAAAGGAGTTCATCATCACCAAGCCCTTATTATATGAAATGTTAAAGAGATTAGCTAAGAAAAAGGAGATAAAAAATATGAAGGTAAAAAGACAGCAAACACAGATATTAACAACCACACCTAAAACAAAAGCAAACTAAGCAAACAGCTAGAACAGGAGCAGAAACAGAACTGGAGATCACATGGATGGTTAGCAACAGGGGAGGAGAGAGGGGGACAAGGTACAGAGAATAAGTAGCATAGATGGTAGGTAGAAAATAGACAGGGGGAGGGCAAGAATAGTGTGGGAAAAGTAGAAGCTAAAGCCCTTATGACACATGGACATGAACTAAAGGGGGGAATGTGGGTGGGAGAGGGTGTGCAGGGTGGAGGGGAATGAAGGGGAGAAAATGGGACAACTGTACTAGTATAATCAATAAAATATATTTAAAAAATGTTTAAAAGAAAGATTCCTAGAGGAAGCTGTTGTAGGATGAATGTTGAAATCCTAACCCCTAGTACCTCAGAATTTGGCTGTAATTGGAGATACGGTTTTTACAAAGATAATTAAGTCATATGGGTGGCCCCTAATTCAATATGACTGGTGTCATTATAAGGGGAGGATATTGCAATATGCCCAGAGGAAAGATCATGTGAATAGACTGGGAGAAGATGGCCATCTGTAAGCTAAGGAGAGAGGCCTCAGAAGAAACCAAACCTACTGATACTTTGATCTGAGACTTCCAGCCTCTAGAACCATAAGGCAATGAAGTTTTGTTGTTTAAGCCACTCAGTCTGTGGTATTTATTATGGCAGTCCTACCAAACCAGTATAGAAGTCTTCAAGTTGTGTCTCTATAAAGACACCAAAGAGGCCTGCAAGAGATTAAAGCCATATGGTGGAGGCAATATAGTGATGGAACACATCCTGTGCTCAGACTGTTGGCGTTGAATTCTGGTTCTGTCACCTAGAGGCTGTGTCTCCTTGGAGAACGCTTTACCTCAGCCGCCTCAGGTCTCCAAGAGAGCTCGGAACTCTGAGGGTGTAATGAGGTTGGTGAATAAACACTCAATGTATGCTAGAGCTAAGTGAACGGTGCCCTCAGAAAGGTCCACTTTCATTCTCACACAGTTAATCCAGACACCACCAGATGGAACTAGATGTGATATAGGGAGGATGGGATATTAGTATCTCAGTCCTCCTCTCCAGGAGCGGTCGAACAGCACTGGCCTGACCTGGTCTTCTCATTCTGCTCCGGATCCCTCTCATTCCTCTTCCTCATGAGTTTGCCACACTCTCGGGAGCGTCTCATACCACTGAATGCTGGGGTGATGGCTGTGTGTGTCAAGTGTCTTCCCCTGCTCTTTCCTGAAGCTCCCCCTGACAATGTGTATGGAGAGATTCCATAAAGAGCTTTGCTTCTAATCAGTATGTTCTACGGAATTCTTGTCATCTGGCGCCTGGAACGGCTTTTCCTGTCTGCGAGGCATTCTGCTTACTACCTGAGCTCTTGAACATGTGAGCGGCTTGTGCCAGTGCACCAGTCAGGGAGAAAAACTCACTGTCTGAAGTAGACACTTAGGCTAACAAAGAAAGTGCCAAGTGCCAAAGTACTTAGTCACTAAAGAAAGAGGCTCTCAAGTGACAGCAACAGGATACCACTGTACTTTCAGAAAGCCTCTGCTGGACTCCTGGGGCAGGTAGAGAAAGATGTTCCTGCTGCCTTGGTAGATAAGGGAAACTTGTTTCAGAGGACCAAGAACAAGCATGCCTTCCAGACCCAGTACAGCACAGGAATAAGGGACTTGACTGTCATCTGTACTCTATCTTGTCCTCCCATCTCTACTTCTCTCTGTATATCTGCTGGGCTCTCTTCTCTGTAGACTGTTCTTTGCCTCTCTGCTCCAGGCAAACAGAGATGTGAAAGGTACCTTTGTCAAAATAAAGACTGAATCTGCCTTGGCTGATGTGGTTCAGCAGACTGAGTACCAGCCTGTGAACCACAGGGTCACCAGTTTGATTCCCAGTCAGGGCACATGCCTGGATTGCAGGCCAGGTCCCCGGTAAGGGGCGTGCAAAAGGCAAACACACATTGATGTTTCTCTCCCTTTCTCCCTCCCTTCCCTTCTGTCTGAAAATAAAATAAATAAAATCTTTTTAAAAAACCCTGAATCTGTGCCATTCCCATCTGTAAATTCTCTTCATGGGTCAACTGTCTTTCTGGGTCCAGTGAACTGGGACTGGGGTTCAGAGGAAGGAAGAGCTGCTGCAGAGAGAAAGCCTCACCATACAAAACGGCTGCCATGGCCCGCTGCTCTGCTCTGTACTGGGGGACAGGAGTGGTTCACAGAGAAGGAGAAATCGGAGAAATCACTGGGAGCCAGAAAGGTACCCCCAAAGGTATCCACTATGTTATTCAGCCTTAGCTGTAAAAGCTCAGAGTCAAACTTGCCACCATATGGACTATAAACTTCCTCACGGAGATTTCTGTTTGGTTTTCCTTGTAAGTGTTGCCATTCTTTTAACTACACCCAGTGTTATGATTTCATGTATGATTTTGAATTTTGGAATGCTGATTAGATATCTCCAAACAGAAATGCTGATTAAAAATTTTAAAAAGGCAAATCTATCACATTTTTTTAAAACTCAAAAAGAAATGCAATTGCTTTTTGTAAATTAGTGAAACAATGCTATTTTAAAATAGATGTCTAATAGTTGATGTGTTTTGGGAATGATTTTACTATGAAAGAGATTTTTAAAACACCAATACATGATAGGAAAATAGTGTCATCTAAAAATGACTGATATCCCTTGTTTAATAAACACTGACAGCAACCCTTTGGAATTCACTTACATCATCAAATTAACTGTTCATTGAATTCCAAATCAGAATGCAAAGCACTGCCTGCCTAGTGCAGGATCCCTCTGGTATTTAGATTCTACTGAGAAGACTTTGGGCCTAAATCTAAACCTTGAAAAATAAAGGTGCAGGTCCTGTCCAGAATGGAAGTCTCATCAAATATTGTCCTGCAATCAGATGTGCCGGCTACAAATTCCAATTCCATCATTTCTTACCACATGACATCCTTCTCATTTCCTCTTGTGCACTTTTCTACCAGTAACCGCTTCAAGATGCTTTGTTTTAACCCCCTCCCCCCCAAAAGAAAATGCAGACAAAGCACTTGAAGAATAAGGAGAGGAATTAAAAAAATTAAACACAGACTTACCAAATGACTCAGCAATTCTACTCCTGGGTACATATCGAAAAGAACTGAGAACAGGCATGCAAATAAATACTTTTATACACATGTTTATAGCAGGATTACTCACAGAAGCCAAATGTCCACTGAGAGATGCATGGGTAAACAGATTGTATATATGCATACAATGGAAAATTATTAAGCCAATAAAGAAGAATGAAGTGTTGATACATGCTAAAATGTAAATGAACCTCAGAAACATTAAGCTAAGTGAATGAAGCCAGACACAACAGATCACATATTGTGTGATTCTGTTCTATATGAAGTATTCAGAATAGGGAAATCTGTAGAGACTGTGTGCAGATTGGTGGTTGCCGGTGCTTTGGGGTGGGGTGGCAGATGGGAAACAGTGTGTAATGGGTATGGGGCTTGGGCGATGAAAACATTTGTCACTAGATAACCAGAGGGAGGTGATGGTTGCACAATATTGTGAATGTACTGAATGCTATTTCATTACTCACTTGAAAATGGCTGAATTTGTCATGTGAATTTCACCTCATTAAAAAAAATAAGAATAGACCTTCTATGGGGACACCATTTAAATGGAGACCAATTTTAAATAGACTTACATCCCTGAATTTGAGAGACTCTGGATTCAGAGGTAAAATGCAGGAGAGAAAGTAACACCTGTGGAGATGGTCTCTGCCGTGGGTTATTTGGTTCCATGTGTCCACAGAATCCGCCCATGTGATATTTTAAATAGATACATCTCTTTATTTTTATTAGGGAGTGGAGCAGAGAATTAGTTTTAAAACATAATCTAAAGGCCCAACTGATAAACAGATATAAAGTTTTGAAATTATTAATACTAATTTTTTTTCACATTTCTTGATGATAAAGAACTAAAACCACCATCTAACTAAAATTATTAGCCACTCTAGGCAGCATACCAACAAATCATAGTAACTATTTTTCAGTTGCTTAAAAGTACATCAGAACAATTGAATGCATTTTTAATTAAACAAATTTCCAATTATGAGTATAATTACTGCCTTGTCATTCTTACATTACAGCTTGAGCTAGAAGAAAAAACTATCCTCCTTGTATTGCCAGCAGGAAACCTAAGTAAAAGTATTAGTTAAAATAGTTAGAGTACAATTATAATACATAAATGAATAAATATGGTCTTGTGTTATAGCGTCCAATTTCAGGTCTCCACCTTGTCCAGCCAGTGACTAAGTAAAGCTGACTAGGGGGCAGGGCAGTACCCAAGACCCGAGTCCTATAAAGGGAAGGTGTCGGGACTCCACACAAAGAGGACACAGAGAGGTGGAGGAGCAGGCTTACCACTGTCCTCAGACCCCCAGTTCAAATCTCTAACATATTTGTTTTCTGAGAAGCACTTAAAACAGATCTGCTTTGAAGGTTGAAGGGACCTTGAATTTCAGTTTTCCATTAACTATTAGTATATTTCCATCTTTACTATCTACATTGATCTCCTTTACCTAAACTACACTAAGAATAGCTTCTATTCTGACTAGGCTTCTTAAGAATTTTATCTGTTTAGTAATGCCAGATATATTCCTGTATCAGATATGATATAACATTTGGGATTCATATTTAAATAAATTTTCTTGCAGTAGGAATCCTGAAATAAAGAAGTTCAATGTATAGGTATTCATCAATTCAATCCAGATTTTAAAAAATAACATTCTAAATATAATGAACTCTTCTCTGTTTTCCTTGCAATATGTTCCTCACACCTTCCTTTCCTGGCTTTCTTTGTCTCGTTTTGGGGAGGCTATTTTTGGCTTGTGAGACGAGTGGAGGTCAGGTCTAACTTCACATATTGTGTGCACTTCGTATTGTATTGCACTTCTATTCCTAAGGGGTGGGCTGATCCTTTGAGGGAGGCAATTCCACACAGACCTAGATTCCCCTGCCATACAAAACGAACGAGAATCATGTACAACTTTAAGGAGTTTTTTCCCCCTGTGCTATTTGAAGAAATGCTGACCAAAGTATTGTTCAAATTCCCAAATCCATTCATATTTTTAGGTCTTAACTTGTGTTCCATATCCTTTTTTTTTAAGTTAAACATGTTGAATTTAATAAGATTTATCTTAAGTACTGGGAGGTGAACTGATCTCTAATCATCTGCTTCTCAGAGAAGGCCTAGAGATCTTTCAGCTGTCTTACTTCATCCTTTAACTGAACTACATAGGGAGGGAAAATAAAAAATAGATAAAAGACAGAAAAGTGAAAGTTCTCTATAACACTATTCTGAATGAAAATTACTGGACACGCAACTATGAAGAGGCAGGTCTAGTCACCACACTTAAGACATTTTGTTTGCTCACTATAGAGCAACCCTCTGTATAGAAAACCGTTGAATCAAGTATTCTCTATTTATTTTTCTGTGGAATAAATATAACTGAAGGCACAACTGTGGGAAATGTGAAGAACTATAATTACACAAAGTATTTTCTATCACTGAACTTAACCTGAAGACTTCCTAATGGCCAAATCTATGTGGCCTTGGTGTATCGCCTACTGCTGCTGTAACCTCCCTCTGCAAGACAGTACCTTCCATGGCTTTCACCCCTAGCCTCTGCTTCTTGCCTCAACCTCGGGGATCACCCTTTTCAATTCCTCTCTCACATCCATCCCCTAAATCCTCCCTGGGTTTATTTCCTCTAACTCTTCTCCTGTTCTAGACACTTACTGAGCATCTCAGTCATGCCTGAGCTCCAACTGTCAGGTATACATCTCTCTCTCATGAGCTCCTGTCAACATTCTGTGTCCCACTTAAAACTCATGGAGTCCAAAAGTAATCAAACAATCCTCACCAAAGCATTGCTCCCCCTGCTTAATCCCTATCTCAAAGTCAACCACCATCCTCATAGCCACACAAGTCAGGACCCTAGGACTTATATTCATTTCTTATCTCCATGTTCTCCTCCCTCAAATGGGCCCAACTTTCCTATGGATTTCAACTCCCAAATATCTTTTCTGTTGGTCAGCTTCTTCCCACAAGGCTCTTCCCTGACACTGTGTCAGCTCAGACTCTCAACTCCTCTCATTCAGACCACCCAGATGTGCTTCCACATCTTTCTCTACCACCAACCTATTCCTGGCCAATACTTTCAAGACAGGTAATTGTTTACAAACTGAAAACAGTTGAATTAGCTCAATGGCTCTCAACATGTTCTACCAGGTAAGTCCACATTTTTACAAAGGAATACAAGTCCTTTAAGATCTGACCCTTCCAACCTCTCCTGCTTCACTTCTTCCCTTTCTTTATGCTTCTCATATATTGGTCACACTAAATTCCTCTTATGTCTCTGTTGCCCTGTGTTTGTGCATACTGCCCATTCTGCCTGGAATTTCGTGGCCCTTTCCATATCTAATTCCTAATTTCCATATCTACTTCAGCTGATTCAGCTGAACCATGATCTGTAAAAGTTTTTGAGCATTTAAGGCAAGGTAAGGTGTTAGGTACCCTTCTTTGAAATCATGGTCGTGCATGTCTCATCTAAGACACTTTTCACATTGAACTGCAAATATATCTATGTGCACTGACTCACCAGACTGTAAGCTCCCTGAAGATGAGAGCTCATTTTTAAAAATCATTTTTATAGCTTTGACCAAATATCACACATAGCGTAGTGCCTCACCCATGTAAGTGTTCAATACATGTTCATTGGAATGAATGAGTTACAACTTGAGATAGCATTAATTTTTAATTTTATTTTTCCCTAGCTAAGAGAAAAATAAACATTTAAAATTCATACTGAAAAGAAACATCAGGAGCCTGAGGATCAAGCCTCATCTCTATGGTGTTCCAAAGTTTGCTGAAGTTGATCACATTAGCTTGTCATCTCTTCCTTCGTGCCCGCTTGCAGTGCCAAATGTGTGTAAGTAATTACATGTGTCTTTGAACTCATTTGGTCTTAAGTAATGGAAACCCACATCAAACCACCGGGGGCATTATACTCCCTTATGGAATCTGAGGACAACCGGGCTGTGGGAAGGACAGGTTGCAGCTGGGCCTCAGAATAGGATGGAACTAGAGACCCAGCCATACCAGCATTTTCTTTCCATCTCACATCTCTATTGCTGTTTCCTTCTCTCTCACTTCCTCTCTCTCTTTCTTTCTGCTCACCACATTCTCCCCACTATAGGAAACATGGCCAGAGATGGATCATAGATCTATCCCTCACACTTTAAGCTCTTTGGTTTTTCCTCTGAACATCACACAGAAAAGGCCTTATTTGGTCAGCTGTGTGAGGTACCCCTGTACAAATCAAGGACACCAAAGGGCAGAGTCTCAGTGCACCATGTGGAAGCTTCCCTATTACCCACACATACGAGGGAAGAACTGCTTCTACAGAAGGATGCCCACAGCCCTTGTCAGGCTGCACCACCCTTATTGCTCTAAACAGGTGCAGTGGTTTGGAAACTCCTTATTTGAGAGATCTGAAGCTTCTGTGCTTCTCATACAGACAGCTTTTTTTCTTCCTTTCATGTTACGTTCTTTCAAACATTTTCCTTGCTCCTCATCTTGTAGCAAATAAACAAACACACAGAAACACATTATAGTCTGACTTCTTAAATTTCCATCCAATCCTGTGATTTCCATTCTTCCAATCAGAAAACAGTTTCTTAGGTAATAAGCTTGCTTGTGAACACACGTGAAATACCCTTTGGGACTTTCAGAAATACATGAGAGGGTTTTCATAAGATTCACGGTGTGAGCTGATAAGTGACGACATGCTCAGGATATCTGAATACAAGCTCCCTAATTCATTTCCTAGACAGCTTACTGTCACAAGTGGCCCCCACCAAGTCAGGGTTCCCTTACCTGCACTACAACACTGCTTTGAGGTATCCTTCTCTTCATGTAAATCATATGGAACATTCCACCTTGCTCTTTCCTCACTCGAAACCTGGTTAAATTCCCATCATGATAACACCTTCTCTGTCTCCAGACAACACTGGAATAATCAGATCACTGGGAAACTATACACCATTGAACCAAAACAAAACAAAAAACCAAACAAGCACATTGGGGCCCCTGTAAAGAACTGTTGGTCTCCTGGATTTTATAACTTACCTGCTCCCCATACCCTGCCACCCAGAGGACTTAGATGCAGCCTCGTTCTGGACTTAAGCCCAATCCCAACTCTGAAGAGGCAACAACCAGGAGTCCTGGAAGCAGTGCACCAGCACAGCCTCCGGCAGTCCTGCTCGTGATTCTACTGTGACACAAGGAAAGCGGCGTCCACACCCCTCTGTGCATAAGTCAACATCAGTAACTGAATTGCCGCCCTAAGCCTGGCTTTTCTGTGACTGCCTGTCTGCTCCCTAACACTCCTCCACTGTGCTCACTGAGTGCTTGCCCTTCTACCAAAGTCCCTAATAGGATACCTTATACCTTGGGTGCTGCTTGGACCATCTGTGCACACCACTGGTCCCTCCCCCTGGAGTTGACCTCTCATCCCATATGTTCCTGCCCCTGTCTTATTTTGTACACCTAAGTTACAACCAAGGTAAGAAAAATAAGTAGCCTGAGAGACAGACTGGGCTACTGCTGCATGGCACTGCCCAGCCTATACACTGTGCGAGTCATGGCTTTGGGCTGTGTGATGCTGGAGCCCAGAGGGATTGGCAGCAAAAAAGGGCTTGTTTCTAGCTCAGAGGACACCAGCAAGGTAAGGCCCAAGTCTGCCATGGCCATCTCTGCTGTTGAGAAATTTTATTTTTTGAAGAGTGACACAAAGAAGTCTCACCTGTAGATCTATAGGACCTCCTTACAAATCATTGGCCCATCTTTACAGATTCAACTCCAAAATCTATAATTAGGATAATGTTTGGTCACCCTATGTACAATTCTGAGGTTGAATAGTGGTTTCATATACCTTTTGGTTACTAAGACACATCATTAACTGTGATGGCCACTATACATTCAAGGCTAAGATTCTGTGAGTGAGAAGAATAAGGTAGCTGACCCAGGAACTGACAGTGGAGGTGGGTGGCGGGAAGGCAGACTCCCATTGCTGGTTCTGGACATCAAATCTGAGGGGTAGCCAGTCAAAAGAAGTGACCCTGTAAACTGGGGTAACAAACTTAAAGACCCCAAACAATTTAAGGCCTTATTCATAATTGCCCAAAACAATGGGGTGGGACTGCCCCTCCCTATCCCATTTATGCTAGCAATTCTGTGACCCATTTTCCCTTCATAGGTGCCTTTAGTGCACATTTTAATTTGCTTTAATCTGATCAACACTGTTGGGTTTGGGACATGGAAACATCAGGGACATGAGTTACTCTTACCTTGCATCTTGGAAAGATAGCATTCAATCTCTCCACCACAAACAATTACAAGGGATGCTAAGGGAAGACAGTATCCAAAGAACCCCCCTCAAAAACCAAAAACAAAAACACTAATGGAAAGTTAAAGAGGAAAAGGTGGTTTCATTGTGAATTTTCATGAAGGTGTGCCATAACCCAGAAGCTCACTACAGGTGCAGCTCACCCAGTGCCTGACTCCTCTCCTCGTCTAGCTGTTATCAAGCAGTCCTCTGCTCCTTTCTGCTCTGGGCAGAGATGTTACTCCTGGGGTCCTGCCAGCTCAATGCTGAAGGCAATCCAGAGAGTCCTTCAGCAATTGGTGATGTGCTGGGGGACAAGGCACAACAAAGTGCTGAGAAACTGAACTAATTGTGTTTTCATCTGTCTAACACTGGTGGCAAAAAGGGCTGCTACATGACAGAGATGAAATGCAACCCTTGTGGACTGCTTAAAAAAAGAAAGAAGGTAGGGAGAAACAAATATCCAGGCTAAAAATAGTTTTCTTGGAACTGCTTTCTGCACTGTCTGAACTGTAACAATAAAAGTTCTTAGAGTTTCAGCACCAGCACTGCAATAAAAATGAAGAAAGAGAAGCAGCCAGGAGAGCTCTAAAGCAGCCCAGCTGCCTCTAGCCTTCTCCTCGGCAGTGCGTGCTATCAGTTTCAAGGGGACATGACTTCTGGCAAGCCTCCCGAATTTAGCTGTGGTTGGCTTTTCATTGCTGACCAATCTTTAAGTTCAGATAACTGCACTTAGTTGCCTCTGTCCAAAGAGGAACAAGACCAGGGAGTGATCTGCAAACCAGACATGTCATCCCACCTGCCACTGTCCACAGCACTTTTCCAATGCACAATCCAAAGAAGAGCCGTACTGACTACACAGCTCTGCTGACCAGCATCTATGCCAAATGAAGAAGAATTTTTTTCTGATTACAATTTTACTCCTTAAATTGTAGGAAGAACATGGATCATTTCAGAATGACAGCTTAATATAAAGTCTCATTCTGCATTTCCATTATTACCAGAACATCCCACTCATCTGTATTTGGTGTCAAATCTAAGACTCCCAGCTGTATGGAGGTTATTCTTTATTTTACTAAATAAGAGAGGCTGATTGTGAAAGTTATTGCTTTTTACTCTAATAGCTAAATTTTTTTTCTTGATCTCTGAGTAGTTTTTAGAGCATTTCACATATATAGGCACGTGAAATGTTTGCTGCTACTACTCAAGAGTGCTATTAGTACTCTCGGTGGTATATGAAAAAAACTGAGGCTCAGAAAGTCCCAATATCAGACATCTAAGATGTGAAAAGTCAACATTCCACTTGTGGCTTCTGACTCTGAATTCTGAGCTCTTTCCACTGGACTACACTGCCTCTGCTTCTTACGTCATAAACTACTTCCAGTCCTTGAATGGACAAGGATCAACTTACCATCCACCAAGCATCATGTAGTGAGCCTCCTTCCACTAACATCAACATTGAGGGAAGATGGAAGCAATCTACTACACCACAGTTCCCCTAAGGAGTTTCCATCAAGTGAAATAGACTAGGAAAGTTTACACGTAAATAAAGAATAAAACAGATGAATGAGCCAATAATTAGGGGCAGTTACATAGAGTTCTATGCATGGAGTAGACTGGTGGGGTAAGAGGAAGACAATACTTGGGTATTTGTTTTGAAAAACTCCCCAGTGAATACTTCTGGTTGAAAATACCCAGGCTGCGGCTTCCTGTTCTGGAAAGCAGGCTGGCCTGTTTTATTAATGGTGCATAACTGAATCAACAGTGGGTTCTTGACCCAATAGTGGTTGACCCACAAACTACCCAGCACTTCAGGAGGCCTGGTACAAGGGCTTTGCCCAAAAGGGATGATGTTTGTCAGTCAATTAGGTTAGTTCCTTCCAGAATTTGTACTGAGATCATGGAGAGGGCTGGCCAATGCAGAAAGAGGTAGAAATGTTCACATGGGATAAGCTGAGGGAAGGGAGTGGAGGATACAGACACTGACCAGGAGGAGCAAGGAGAGGGACAAAGCCCGAGGCAAACAGATGTAGAAGGTCTCTGGTCTTAGACCTCCCTTGGTTCTGAATAGCTTTCCAGTTCTATTCAGGTGTCTCCTTAAATAAACCCCTCTTGCTTAAAGTGATCACCATAAGTGAATCTGTCCTGGCAAAAAGAACCTAAAAACTCATAGTTCTTTTTATACAAACTCAAGCTGTCTACTAAAGAGATTTACTCACATTAATTAGAATCAGAATTAGATGCATCTCATTCACAGGTATCAGAAGGTTGTCAGACCTGCCTCCTTGGTAGATCTTCCCAGACCAATCAATGGTCTCTTTCCTCTGAATCTACAGCCCTGGACAAGTGCCTCTTATTTTAAGTCATGCAAGTTTACTGAGCATCAATTATGTGCAAGAAACTGCAGGCCATTTATTAGGCTTAACCAACTTTATTGTTACCTTATGCTTTTCATTGCTCTTTTGTATTTCCTGTGTTATTTGGCTCCATAAAACTGGGATCTTGCCTCAACATTCCTGTGGTACCAATAGCCCACTATTTCCCATAACAGAGGAACTCAAGAATCAATTGCTAAATATATTTATGGCATGCCTTTTTGCATAAAATTCAAGGAAATTAAAAAATGATAGTGCCTGAGTCAAAAGCTACTGAGTTCAGGTTAAAGAGAAAACAAAGAAATATCTATATAAACAGTAAACCTGCAAACTTATAAATTAAGGTCAGAAGTCTGTCCAGAATTTCCAGAAAAATATAATCTCCCAAAACTGAATGAAGAAGAAGCAGAAAGCCTGAACAGACCAATAACAGCTGGTAAAATTGAAGCAGTAATCAAAAAACACCTGGCACACAAAAGCCCTGTACTGGATGGTTTCACAGAAGAATTTTACAAAACTTCTAAGAAAGAGCTAACCCCTACTCCTCTCAGACTATTCAAAAAAATCCAAGAAGAGGGAAGACTCCCAAACTCTTTTTATGGAGCCAGCATTATCCTAATCCCAAAACCAGATAAAGACACAACAAAGAAGGAAACCTATAGGTCAATATTGCTGATGAACATAGACACTAAAATTCTCAACAAAATATTGACAAACTGCATCTAGCAATACATTAAAAAGATCATACACCATGATCAAGTGGGATTCATCCCAGGGATGCAAGAATGGTACAACATTTGCAAATCAATAAATGTAATACATCACATAAGCAAAAGGAAAGACAAAAATCACATGATCATATCAATGGCTGTGGAAACAGCATTTGATAAGGAACAGCACCCATTTATGATAAAAACACTCAGCAAACTGGGAGAAGAGGGAGCGTTCCTCAGCATGATAAAGGCCATATACAAGAAACCTACAGCCAACACCATACTCAATGAGCAAAAACTAAAAGCTTTCACACCAAGATCAGGAAGAAGACAAGGATGCCTGCTTGTGTGCTTTCACCACTTTTATTCAATATAGTATTGGATGTCCTAGCCACAGTGATCAGACAAGAAAGAGAAACAAAAGGCATCTGAGTTGGAAAAGAGGAAGTAAAATTGTCACTGTTTGTAGATGAGATGATAGTGTACATAGAAAACACTATAGACTCCACCAAAAAAACTATTTGGCCTAATAAGCGAATTTGGCAAAACAGCAGGGTTCAAAGTCAATATTCAGAAGTCAAAGGTATTTTTATACACCAAGAATGAAAGATCAGAATCAGAAATCAGGAAAAAAATCCCATGTGCTATAGCAACATGAAAAATAAAATACCTAGGAATAAACCTAAGCAAGGAGGTAAAAGACTTGTACTCAGAAAACTACACAACACTGAAGAAAGAAATTAAGGAAGATACAAATAAATAGAAGCATATACTGTGTTCATGGATCGGAAGAATTAACATCATCAAAATGTCCATACTACCCAAAAAGCAATTTATAGTTTCAACGCAATCCCCATTAAAATACCAATGACATATTTCACAGATATAGAACAAACATTTCAAAAATTTATATGGAACTGTAAATGACACTGAATAGTCATGGCAATTTTGAGAAAGAAGAACAAAGTAGGAGGGATCACAATAACTGATATCAAACTACATTACAAGGCCACTGTAATCAAAAGAATATGGTATTGGCATAAGAACAGACACACAGACCAAAGGAACAGAACAGAGAGCCCAGAAATAAACCGAAGTCTCTATGGTCAATTAATATTTGATAAAGGGGGAAGAAGCATAAAATGGAGTAAAAGTAGGTTCTTCAACAAATGGTGTTGGAAGATCTGGACAGCTACATGCAAAAAAAATGAAACTCAAGCACCAACTTACACCATACACAAAAATGAATTCAAGGTGGTTAAAAGACTTAAATATAAGGCATGACACCACAAAAGTCCTAGAGGAGAACATAGGCAGGAAAATCTCAGATATTTCACGCAGCAATATTTTCACTGATATGTCTGTCCCCTAGAACAAGGGACATAAAGAATAAACAAATAGGACCTCATCAAAAATAAAAAAGCTTCTGTACAGCTAAAGAAAACAGTATTAAAATGAAAAGAGAACCAACCTTATGGGAAGACATATTTGCAAATGATACCTTGGACAAGGGTCTGATGTCCAAAATACATGAAGAACTCACACGACTCTGCTCTGGGAAGACAAACAAACCAATTAAAAAATGGGCAAAGGATTTGAATAAACAGTTCTCCAAGGAGGACATATAGAGGGCCCAGAGACATATGAAAAGATGCTCAACATCAATAGCCATCAGACAGATGTAAATTAAAACCACAGTGAGATACCACTTCATACCAGTGAGAACGGCCATCATAAACAAATCAACAAAAACAAGTGTTGGAGAGGCTGTGGAGAAGAGGGGACCCTAGTGCATTGTTGATGGCAATGTAGATTGGTGCAGCCAGTGTGGAAAACAGTATGGAATTTCCTCAAAAAAATAAAAATGGAACTGCCTTTTGACCCAGCAATGTCACTGTTGGGATTATATCCTAAGGATACTGAAGCACCAATTCAAAAGAACCTATGTGTCCCAATGTTCATAGCAGCACAATTTACAATAGCCAAGTGCTAGAAGCAGCCTAGGTGCCCATCAATAAATGGGTGGATCAAGAAACTGTGGTACATTTATACAATGGAATACTACACAGCAGAAAGAAAGGAGCTCCTACCCTTTGTGACAGCATGGATGGATCTGGAGAGCATTATGCTAAGTGAAATAAGCCAGGTAGTGAAAGAGAAATACCATATGATCTCACCTATAAGTGGAATCTAATCAACAAAACAAAGCAAGCAAAATACAACCAGAGAGATTGAAATAAAGAACAAACTGACAACCAGAGAGGAGGGGGAAGAGGGATAATGGAGGATAATAGGGAGAGGGCATCAAGGAACATTATAAAGGACACATGGACAAAGCCAAAGGAGGTAGGTTGGAGGGTGGGAGGCAGGGATGGGGAGTGAAAATGGAGAAAACTGTACTTGAACAATAAAAAATAAAATAAAAATAATAACTATGTTGAAAAAAGAAGTCTGATGACAAATGCATAATGCATGATTTCATTTAGATAAAACTTTGGAAAATGCAAGCTATAGTGACAAAAGGCAAATCAGCAAGTGTTCAGTATGGGGAGAGGGGAGAGGCAGGAGAGGGACTGCAAAGGGGAAAAACAACTTCTGGGAATGATGATTGTTTATTCTCTTGACTGGGGTGATAGTTTCCCAGGGGTATCTATATGTGAAAATTGTATACCTTAAATATGTGCACTTTACCATACCTCAGACCTCAATAAAGCTGTTTAAAGAATTAAAAAAAAAAGTAGTCTGTTCACTAGACTTATGAGGCTAATTAGACAAGGGCAGGCATATGACTAGAGTGGAACCTGTCTACCAGCTGGCCAGTGATCTTGGATCGAGTGAGAAAAGTTGAGCTGGGCCCACTGGTTTGATTTGTCAAGAGTTAGAATTGTGCAAGAGACTTGCAGTTGATGCTGAGAGGTGGAACATAAAAGTCATTTAAAATTAACAGCAAGGCAGGGTATTCTGAACTCTGCATGATATGAAAGAGCAGAAACTATATGGTGGGAAGGTGGAGAGAAATAAAGTGGATGTGAGAAAGTAAAATGGAAAGAGAAGAATAAATTGGTAGACACACCACAGATAGTGTAACAGAGATAGAGCAAGGTAAGACCCTGCCTTAGTTCCTACTCTTATGAAGCCTAGATGGTTTGTCCAGATTTTCCTGTGCTTCATCAAGTGTGTTCCTTGGAACCACACGGACCCCCACTGAAACACTTCCCCCTTGTGAAGTCCTTCTATCCCTTCTCCCTGCTGGTCATAACATAAAAATAATGAAGAAATCTTTTTCAAAAGAAATTAAACATTTTCTGCTAAATGATACCTCAGTGGTTCTCAACAGGGCAATTTTGCCTGTCAAGGGATATTTAACAATGCCTGGAGACATTTTTGATTATCATAGGGGGTGGGATTGGTGTGTGCTACTGATATCTAGTGAATAGAGGCCAGAGCTGCTAAATATCTTACAATGCACAAGACAGCCCCACAGCAAAGAATTATCTGGCCCAAAACAGTAGAGGTTGAAAAGCCCTGCCCCAGAACTAATGGAGTGACAAAGCACATACCATCTTCAGTATTCAAGAGTTAAATGTCATTTGATGCTCAGGTATGGAACAAGTCAAGACTGGGAAAACATTAAAATGTTGAGTGTTGTTAGAGTGTTGAGATGATAGCTGATCTCTACTCTTTTTATTTTCAAAGTTTTGTGTGTTGGGTACTATTTGATAAAGCAAAAAACACATAAACACATCAGAAAAAGAAAGAAAGAAAGAAGGACAGAAGAAAAGGAAAGACTGGAAGTAGGGAGGAAGGAAGGAGGAGTCACCTGAACTGCCTCCCCCACACCACATCATGAAGAGTTATGACCAGGCAATGTCCACGACTCACACCCACTCAGAAGAGGGCCAACCACACTGAGAGAGTACCTTTCATGGTGAAGTCCCTCTTCTGAATTCTGTTAAAGACAAATGTTCCAGTACATTTATAGGCATATTTCGGAGATATTGTGGGTGTGGCTTCAGGCCACTGCAATAAAATGAGTATTACAATAAAACAAGTCACACAATTTTCTTGGTTTTCCAATGCTTATAAAAGTTATATTTACACTGTACTATAGTCTGTTAAGTGTGCAATAGTATTACTGCTAAAAAAAAACAATGTATATACTTTAATTAAAACTACTTCATTGCTAAAAAATGATAACTATCATCTGAGCCTTCAGAGAGTCATAATCTTTTTTGCTGGTGGAGGGTCTTGCCTCCATGTAGATGAAAATGAAATATCTGTAAAGCACAATAAGGTGAACCACAATAAAACAAGGTCTGCCTGTACTTTTGAAAAATTTTATAAAATATAATTGCAAGAAAGATCAAGTAGGGCTGAGGGGAGCCGAGACTCACCTCTGGTGTCCACAGGTCAGTGTGCTCACCTCTAGTGTCTCAGCCATAACCAGACCCTAACAAGTACATGGATTCAGGAAATGTGCCCACAACTGTATGAAAAGGATGTAGCAAAGTCAGCAGCTCCAGGAACAAAGTGCAAAGAATTGCTTTGCAGACTTCTCCAACAAGCCCCTGCTGCAGAGACCTGGAACATTTTTCACTACCACCGTCTTCCTGTGGTCAAATCAAATATTGCTTCTTTTAAAATCCATAATTCTAACTTTCAAAAAGTTCTACCTTAAACTCAAAGCAAATCTGTCCTATTCAAGTTTACTTTATAGTCCATCTCCTCACGTCAGAAGAGACTGGCTTGCTTCCCAAAATGAGGTGTCAGCAGTTGAAGACAATGGTTAAGTTTTGTTTTGCTCTTCTTTGCTCCTTTTCCTGCCTTAGCATAAGAAATATTTCAAGCAACTGTGCTTTCTTATTACACAGCACATGCATACAGTACTATATTCCAAAGGTATCAAAGTATACACAGTAACCACAGCTCTTCTCTCCAGAGGTAATTAATCTGTACTCTGCTTTTTTGTTGCATAAAATTTGGAAGTACAAGGACTCTTCTGCACATTAAGTGGCCTATAGATTATGTGGCAAGTGTACTCTGGGAGAAGGTTCTGAATGATGAACTGGAAAAAAAAAAGTCAGCTTCTTCTAACCTGAACAACTATCCTCCTTCAGGGCACAAACTGTTATTTGAAATCAACAACAAAAGAAAATGCCCATTTGTGTAACATTATAAAATTAGGCTCATGTTCAACAGTTTATGTCTCTTTAAAACATCTTGGGATCTGTTCTTGTCCAAAAAATAACACTTGTCTCTTTCAGAGAGTGGCCTTTCACTCAGCACTAGCATTTCCCAGGTTTGGATGTTAGGTAAAGACAGGGTCAGAGCTCTTTTGGATTATCTGATAATGTTTAATTGAAGTGTTTAGATAATAAATAAAATGAAAAAATCTTGAGGTCAAGGTAAGCACTGATGAGTCAAGGTCAGGTGACACTTCACTTGCCACCACACAAATGAGAGGAGACCAGAAGGGTGCCAGGTGCTCAAGGAAGAATGAGCTTCTTTGGGAGAATTTCAGAATCTGTGAGTGGATGGGGTCTTTTAAAAAACTGCATGTGTCTCCTTCCCCTTTAAGAGGAGTCAGCAAACTATGGGCCAAATCTAGCCTACCACTAGTTTTTGTAATTAAAGCTTTATTGGAACACAACCATGATCACTGGATTTTGCTTCTGCTATGGATGCTTTCAAAATGGCAGAGTTGAGTAGATGTGACAGATGCTATGTGGCCCACAAAGAAAAAAGCTATTTACTATCTGTTCTTTAACAGCAGAAGTTTGTAACCCCTGCCCTAGATCCTTCCTGAGAATCATTACACGTTACAATGAGCCACCATCACTTTATATGTTCTTTTCCTCAATGCTATAAAAGCAAGTTTTGTTTGTCCCTACTTTGGTTGTCAGTAACAAACATTTGGAAAATAGTGGTTTAAACAAGACTCTTCTCTCTCACCTAAAATCCAAGGCTGAACTGACACAGAGACCCAGGCTCGACTCCACATAGCTTTCACTACCATGGTCACACTGCGGTCTAAAAAGGATGTCAGAGCACCAGCTAGTATGTTCACATCCAGGTCACAGGAAGGCAAAAGGACAGCCTCAGCCCAACTTCTAAGGAAAGTTCTGGAAATACCACTAAATGCTTATAAACTATTGGCTAAACTTGCCACATAGATATATGAAGTGTGGACTTTTCTTTGGCTGGCAAATTGCTTAGATTAAAAAATATGTATCAAGATTATGCTATTTTGAAAACATGGGATTGGATATTGAGGGGTAATTAGCAATCTCTGCCACAGGAACCTTACTAGAGTGATTAGGCCCTTTATTAATACAGGTACACTCTCTGGACAGGATAATCATTTGGCACAGCTCCAAATAATAGGCCTTAAGTGTTTGCTTAACATTTATTTAAGAGATGGTAAGATCAGTGACTGAGAAGCAATTTTTGGCTGGTTGTTTTCAAATTTCCAATTAAAAATAGTGTTTCCTCCAGAAGGAATTGGACTTATTCTCCTTTTACCAGTCAGTAAGGGCTTGTGTATGTAGACCTGAGTTAACACAGTACTCCTTTATAGTCCAGTGATTTTCTTTTCAGTGGACTATCTGCTTGCCTGGACTGTCCCTGGGTCCACAGGACCCTGATCCTATCCCACTCGCCCTGCAATCTCTCCAATTAACATGCCCATTCCACTCACCTCATCACTACATCCAGGGCAAAACATCGCACAGTAACCTTTAGACTCTGATAACCTCCAACCAAAAAAAGGATGCTTGTCTCGCTTTTAACAATGGTGATACAAGAGGTAGAGGTGGATCTAAGGCAATATCAGAAAGCAAGAGCTTAAGAAGTGGATTCTGAATCCTTGATTCCAGAAGGTTATCTGCATATTAAACAAGGGAAACTCTGCCAAGTCATGTGCTTTCAGCATGTTGGTTAATGCTCAGCGGTGTCTTATTTCCCTACTTTTCCTCCTTTTCTTCCTCCTTTCAAAAGTAATTATCCAGACTTTCTGTATCAACATGTAAACTCCTGGAAACTTCTTTTTTCACATAAAAGTACATGGCTGAATGGGTACTCTGTTATGTCAGGAACCCAGGCTACCCTGCAAATTCATTCTGTCTTCTCCAAAGTTAGGAGATAGACATCATCTGTAAGTTCCAAAATATATTTAAAGGCTGCAAAAAAACCCCCCACAAAAACTGAAACCAAGTAGAAGCCAAATGGGAGAAAGCAGAGAAGAAACACAGAGCGTCATATATCTGAACACATGTTCCCAAACACCATAAAAAATATACTGCCCAGCACTGAGAGTTATAATCTGAAGTGCAAAGGTCATATCACTCATAAGTATCGAAAGTGGAGTTAGCAAAGGTAAATCTTCTGTTTGTAACAAGGGTAGATTTGGGGTGGGAGGCAGACCTGCGCAAAGACTCAAAGAGATGAATGAGCCATATTTAAAGAAAAAGTTGGTTTCTTAGCAGTGGGGAAAAAGAAAGCCTTACGGTTGTGAAAACAACTAGCCTGGATGACTACAAGCCTCTCCCTGCCACGTGAACCCTTAGACCACACCCCTCAACCTTGTGTGAACAGCTGTTTCGGGAAATCTAATGCATTCAAATATGAGTGACAAAGACGATCACGTGCATGTCACTGACACATTAATGAAAGAGAATAAGGAAAACGACAGAGAAGTTGTAGAAAAATGTGGCTAATGAATTACATGAAGTTTCTAGTGAAATATTTTACAATAAATTTTAAAAACCAAATGAAGCTATTTCTCAATGAAAGAAAATCACAAAGCGGAAACAACTCAGAGAAAAGATAGCAAGAAAACAGGAACTGAAATGTTAGCTTCCAGAACTCACAAAAGGGGAAAAACAAAGAAGCTGAAGATCAAAATAGAATGTATGCAAGGAAATGCAGCAAGGAGCAAAGTGGATAACACACAGGATAATATTCAAAATAAAGTGGAAAACATTTAAAACAGAGTTTTAAAACACTGAGAGAAAATGATAGGTAGAAAAGTCAGACAAAGGAGACCCTCCTCATGCATGACTGGAATCCCTCAGTCATGAATCAGTACAAATCCTTAAATATAATTCAAGGAAAACATTTCTAAAACCAAAGCAGAACTAAACCTCATTAGTCTCATACACACACACACACACATGCACACCCCCCCAGGGAGAACAAATCAACACTGAAATGGGTCTTGATAAAGTTATTAAATTTTATCTTAGGACCTAGTATAATTTTGGCTTATGGTATACGCTTAATTAATTTTCACCTAGGGACGCACAGAACAGCCTTTGCTCTACACACCCCTTTCTGTCTCATCCCCTGTGATATGATACTCAACAAAATCACTTCCAAAAGCAAAACTGAAAAACTCCAAGAACTTCATAACGTTCTGTTTCATACACTTTCTTTACTAAGGCAGGGAAAATTAAAAATGCATCTTAGAAAGATTTTCAGAAAGGATTGATATGAAAACCTTTTCTGATAAGTTACACGTTCACTATAAATTGAGAAGATATTTTGTCTCATATGCATTGGATTGCAGCAAAATTTTATTATATGTTTCCATATGCTACCTCTCACATAGAAAAAAGGATAAAATCAGGAAGCTTTTTACTTACTTTGGATGTTCAAACTCGTCTATAAGATCAACTTTTTCCACCAGGTCTCCTCCAATTGTTCGGACTAAGTCATAGAAATCATTTTCCGTGTAATTCTCAGGTGGCAACCAGAATGAAATGTCATTTATCACAGCAGGGTATTTGCTAAGAGGCTAATAAACAAAACAAGAGAGAAAATACAGATTGATTTGTGAATTGGATAAGAACATTAAAATTCTTCATGGAAAGTTACACTTGGCTAATTAGAAAATGCTAGTAAAACATTATCTTAGCACTTGAATTTTCAGGAACAAAATGAACTTAAAAGATAAGTCAATATTCAAAATTTGCCAATTTCATTATGAATGTTATAGATTCTTATCACATTCATGTGTTACATTACCATTTGTTATATTTATATCACAATGTTCAGTTTAGTATGAAGCAATTTGAATTTATCATATTTCATTTTTTTCCATTTTAATAGTAGAGGAGAAAAGTTCACATTTAATTAACAAGTGATTCATTAACTTCCTGCGATATTTTCAGGAAGTCATTTTAATGAAGAAATAAAGGCTTGCCATAATGGATATTTCAATTAATAATGTCATTATGTGTTAGTATTTCTAATTATTAAAATAAAGAAATGGTCATTCAGGAGGTTATTTTTCAAAGTATGCCTCTAAGGATGTGATAAACACAATGCAGCCATTTCTTCCATTTCCCCCCCCCAATTTTTCCAGTTTATTAGAGTTTACTAGTTCATTATTATATTGGATAGATATTTAAAATTAAATAGTTTTAGAAGTTACTGCATTCGTTCACATGGTTAACACATATACACATAAATATCTGAGCATACTTTTGGCCTTTAAGTTATAAAAAATGTTTTATTAAATGTTTCATTAGATAACTATGATGTCCTAGCAGGGGTGCCCAACCTTTGGTGTCTCTGGGCCACACTGGAAGAAGAAGATTTGCCTTGGGCCACATATTAAATACACAAACACTAATGAAAACTGATGAGCAAAAAAAAAAAAGGTTTAAAGTAAATTTACGATTTTGTGTTGGGCCGTATTCACAGCCATCCTGGGCCACATGCAGCCCACAGGCCGCAGGTTAGACACCCCTGTAAGGGAATATCTACTAAAGCAATAAATTTGTTAGAAGGGAAAATTTACAAATTGATTTACATGAAGCCTGATATCACTACTAAACGCTTTGGTAAATCCCTGATCAGAATATGTATAAAAGTTTTTTAAAATGCCAAAAACCTCTGAAAAGCCAAAAACTCAAACAGAAAGGATTATTCAACTGGAAATAGCAGTGAAGTTGTCTAACAAATGCATCAGTTTAGAATACACATTTCAAATGAACGTAATTAAGCTACCATCCAGGTGCTCCTGACAAAATACCAGCGCTTCTGAAAAACATCTGTTTTCTCTCTTAAAGTCAAGACACTGTGATAAATATTCCATGGGTTAATGCAGGAACTGGAGATGATAGGAGTTTGGTAGTTACACAAATTGCTTTTCCTTTGACAACGCCCTTCTGTCACTCAATCGATATGGAAACTTAGAAAGACTAGGTAAAAGGTTGGCATTGCCAAGATTAGCATGAAATCTCCTCTCCACCTGATCAGGCTGAGGGGCCACACTTGCTGAGACAAGAAGTGAGACAAGATGACAGAAAAGGGAGCATCTGCATCAGCAACCCATCGACCTGACTAAAAAGCTGTCAGCCACAATAGAGGCCCCCCAAACATTAAAAAATATGTATTACAGTACATACAGTTTTTAAAACCATGGAGTAAACCCCAGACTATTGTACTGCAAACCTAGTTCAAGCTAACAAATTATGACAACTTTAAAGTAATGGTTTAAATAAAAGAATCAATCACTATACTAATTAGTATGTGTCAGATGTGGGTTACCACCTACACTACTAGGGTCACTTGTTTTTTTAGAGGAGGACAATAAAACTTTATTTTTAAAATAAGAGGATAACTATAGATCTATGGTTCCTAAAATGTAGGCTTTTGGTGCTTAATTAAAACTAGTGTTAAAAACTATCCAGTGGTTTCCCATTGCTCTTAGGGTAAAGTGACCAGTTCTTAAAAGGTTGTACTTCTTTCTGTTGTTCTCCAGGCTCGAAACAGCCCAGCCTACTTGGTCTCTTGAACACACACTATTTCCTGCCCTCCCTATCCAACTTCTGGTCTTCTGCTACAAACACTCACTTCTTACCCTCCCAGACCCTGTTAGTCCCTTGTTATGTCACCTTATACTTCTCTTTCATTGTACTCTGCATGACTGCAATTGTTTGTGTAGTTTACTTATTTAATGTATGTCTCCCCAGTATGTTAGTTTTGAGAAGGTGGGATGTGTATCTTTCTTCACCTCAGAATCTTTATCACCTTGCTTAACCCCTGTGACACTGTAGGTGCTGAGTAAGAGTGAACTGCAGAGCTGCCTTGTGTGAGCAATGGCTACATCACAATGAATCAATTCAGCCGTTCTTTCTTCTCTAACTGGACCAGCTAATGGACATATCAAGTAAATAAGGCCTAGAGACTTGCCTCCACTCCTGGCTACCCTGTGATGAGGAAATAGTGACCAGGGGAAATGACAAAGAGGAAAAGAGGCTATAGGTGGACAGGCCAAGTGACCTGGTAGGGATTTAATATTCCACAATTATAGAACTAGAATTTTAAAATTGGAAAAGAATTGTCAACCTAAATAAAGAGGCAGACTGAGGCAAGCGAAAATTACCAGAAATTGAGCTTATTTGTGTACAGGTGGGGAATTGCAATTCAGGAAACACATGCTGTAAAAAGCTGCAGGCAGGTCCACTGAAGGTTTGGGGTGGGCTGTATTTATGGGCAAGTGTAAAGAGTGGGACGTCCAGCCAGCATCCAAACAGTAAGTTCACTGGCTTGCAGATGGGGAGAGATTCTTCATGGATTTTCAGTGGTAGGAGATCAGTCACGGTCTTCTGGAAATCAGGCATCTACTGGAAATCAGTCTCTCAGTTCTTAAGTTCTGAGGGTCCATGCATGAGGGGTCTCCATTTCATATTCTCCGGTTCCATTTTAGACTGAAACCCTTTCACAGACCTTAAAGAACATTTGATGATTTTTGTGTTTTCTCTTTTCTTTTCTTGATCTAGACAGAGGCATGTCTATTTTATCGTGTGGGTAACACACTTGTTGAGTCAGCTCTGACTCCTGGTGACCCTATGAATGAATAATGTCCATGACGTCCTGTCCTCAACCACCCTGCTCAGTTCCTGTAGCCTCATGCCTATGGCTCTTTTATGGAATCAGTCCATCTCATATTTGATCTTCCTCTTTTCCTGCTGCCTGCTATTTTTTCCCTACCACTATTGTAGTTTTAGCAAATAATCACCTACTGGTGAGTTCTTTTAAGATCCTCTCTATAATCCTTACTTGTTTGTTTTTAGAGAATTGAAAAGGGGATCAAAGTTACATATATTAGACTTCAGAACAATAATTACCTCTGGGGAAGGAGGAAAAAGTAGTCAAGAAGGGTATAAAAGAAATTTCAGCTTTATCTTTAAGATACAAAAGAGTTCAGGTTCAACTTTGATTTGTGTAGCTAATGCACTGAGTGACTTCTGAACGCTGGAGGAGTTGGTTGCATTTGGGTAAAGGTGGGTGGTAGTGTATGCCCGAGAGTAAGGTCAGCCCAACTTATACTTTATCTTATACTTTATTCTCTTTATGCCCATTGAGGGTAAACATCCTTGCAACTCTCCCTTCTTATTGGAGCATAGCAAAATATGTTACTTTGGGGTAAGGATTATTTTGAACTAAAGACAACTGAGAAGCTGATATGAGAAAAGCTCTCATCCTTTCTCTGATTTGCCTAAGAGCAGGACATAAATTTGCAAAGGTATCCCAACTCCCCTCTCTAACTACCAAGGACAGAGGCTAATCACTAGAGACAACTCTAGACTCTTATGAGCCCAGAGATAGCACCAGAGGAATCTATACAAGAAACTTTACTAACTAGTTCTTATCTTCAATAAGTTTTATATATTTACCTTTCTACAATTTGCCTCCTCTATAGATTCAAACTACTTTTCCTTTGTCTTATCATTTCTCTAAAAATTTGTTGTTCTTTTTCTAAGTTGCTATATAAGCCCAAGTTCTAACCAAATGTTTGAGTCACTCATCTCTGGATACTCCTATGTGTCACATGTATAACACACATGTTAATAAACTTGTTTTTCTCTTAATCTATCTTTTTACAGAGCCCCAACAGAGTCCTAGCAGAGGGAAAAAAGACTTTTTCCTCTCCTACATTATCCTTACATTTATTGCATTGTGACTACCTCTAATGTTCTTGGAATAATATTTTGTTAGCTTGGGCTAATCCTAGGGATCTGTACATGTGTTTCACAGTTTGCTCATCTTTATCTTCTATCTCCTCCACTTATTGAAACTTCCAATCCAAGAACTGTTTTCTTCCCTGTTGAGGATTGGGGTAATCCTGGAGTTATGTGCTTCCCTGATCTCAGGCCTACCCCATGCCCCAGAAGTGCACTAAGAGCCCCTGTTAGGCTCATTTCTATCACTGTGTCCTCCAGGACCAGCACTCATGTCTGACTCACATGTGCAGCCCAGCAGCAGTGTAGTGCCTGGCTAAAAAATACTAGTTGAAATGTTGTTGAACTGACCACTATAGGGTCTGTGTCCACATTTTCCAAGCTTTCCAGGAAAGTTTGCATTTTTAAAAATAAATAATTATGTTTCCAAAAATGACAAATCTCCATGTCATCTAGGTCACATAAATTTGATTTTCAAAGATGTTGTTATTCTTCCCCTTTCCTTTTCATTGAATCCGCTTTGTTTACTAAGTTTTGCTCCCATGTCCCTTTATTCTCCCCCTGGTCTTCCCCTCCCTCCCTTTGAAAGGCTCACACATCCCTTCAGAACCGAGTCTCCCAACTTGCAGGTAAGACAGGTGGCAATTTAAGTACCAGAGTCCAGTTACTTAACAATGTCTTATTTAATTGGTTTTATTCTGTTCTTTTCCCAGATTATTTAGGTAGAAGAATAACTCATTTATTTAGGGTCTTCTTACTTAAAAAAAAAAAAAAAAGCATTTAAGGCTATAAAGTTTCCTTTACCTACCTCTTTAGCAGGTACCTCTTTAGATATATTGCACAAGTTTATTCTTACCATAAATTTTCTTTCACATATTCTATTGGATTGAGCAATATTTTAAAATATTGTAATATTTTCCTTCTTCAGTTTAAAAAACACTAAGTTGTATTTCTATTCTTTAATACAGACATACTTAGATAAATTGTCCTAAAACCTAAATTTATTTAGGGTCTCTATTCTGCTCCTAAAAAGATAGGAACCTTAGTTTCATTTAACAGACACTATACCCAACAATTAAAGTTTTATCTTCTAAAAAGCACAAACAAAATAATGTTATCTAAGGCCAATATAGGAGACTGTTCTGCATGGCATGGGCCCAGACAGGACCCATGCCCACAGATAGGTTCTCCCATGGGGAATCTGGCCTGCAATGTACCAAGGCTGCTTTGACACTTGCTTTTGCTAAAACTCCCTCACCCTGAATTGAGACAGCAAGTACTTACTGTAACTTCCTAAAATCCATGCTACACCTCCCCAGTATGGAGTGTAACTGGTTCAACCACTTTTCCCTTTGCATTAGCAAATATCCTTCTTCTGTGATGTGATTAGCGGCACCATCTTCTTTGTTTTTCTGTAAAAGGTAACCACCTAAAACAAACCTGGGCATAGTAAATGGGGACCATCATGTAATGTGCCGAGAAACCCAATAAAGGTTGATCACACCAAGGGCTGTGCCTTTTTCTCCCCTTGAGAGAAAAGCCATGCTGTCCCTTGTCCTCCACAGGACTCAGTAGTCTGCGTGAATGTCTTATTCTCATCCACAATGTGGCGGATCCCACGAGCCGAGCCGGGATCCACACTAGTGCAACAGTTAATTTTAAGTTAAAATTGTTTTCTAATTCCATGTTTCTTATTTTTATCCCACCTGTTTATTGGGAGACTATTCTTTATGGAATGTCTATACAACTTGTATCAGCTTGCATAACAGCCTTTAAAGACAGAGGTAGTCCCTCCCTTGGGGACAGAGAGATTTGTTTCTCCACTGGGATAGTGAAGATAACGTCTTCCTCAGGGCTTTCTAACAACCTCTTTAAAAGATTGGTTAAGAAAACAAGCAAACATACAAATGAACAAACAAAATATTGAAGCGTTCCTAAACTCCAGGGTTTTCGGCTGTGCTCTAAGCCCAGCGTGTGAGCCAGTGTGAGCCAGAGCTGCTCCACATCACCCCTATGGGATCTGGGGCATTAAGAGAACCATCAGAAACAGGAAACTCATGCTGCCTCTGTGTTGTGAGTAATAAAGTCCTTTGTCTCTGACCTGGGAGTCTCAAGTCATTCTGCCAGCATTCATAAATCTGTGGCAGGCCACTTTGTTAACTTGCAAGTATGATGAAATTTTAGACCTCTAACAGGTTCTGACACAGTCTTCCTTCTCACTTCTGTTCTTGCAGATGAATATCCTTTAATAGTTTTTTCAGTGACAACATGTGGGAGGCAAACCTCTCTCATATTTATGTGTCTAAAACCCTCACACAAATAATTTGGCAGGGCACAAAATTGTAGGTTTATAGTTGTCTGCCCCCAGCACTTTAAAAATATTTTTCTGCACCTATTAGTAATGATGGCAAGTCTGGTGCCAGTCAGTGCTGTTTCCTCCTAGGGTACCTGTCTTTTTTTCCTAGCAGTTTTAAAGAGTGTTATCGTTATCTTTGAGGCTCTGAACTTTGATTCCATTTATGCCAGGACTGTGTTTATCTTTCTTTATTCTGCTCAGTATTCAGAGTGTGCTTTCCATTAGAAGGGTCATGTGTTGGCCCAATTCAGAAAAATTCCAGCCATTACTTCACTGTGATTCCTTTCCTTGTCTTCTTAAACTGCAATAATATGTATTGCAAAGCCTCTTGATCTATCTTCCATTTTTCCTAACTGATCTGTTTTAGGTTTTTAATCTGTATGTATTTGTGCTATATTCTGGGTGAATTCTTCAGTAACAGCATCTTATTTACTAATTCTCCCTTTAACTGAGTCTAGTCTCATCTGTTTTTTTTCCTTCATTTCAATAAACCTATTACTCATTTCTAAGATTTCTAATTTTTTCATATCTAATTACATTTCAGTCTTGCCTGTCTTTGCCCCTTATTCAGAATTTCCCATTCTTGTTTTTTTTTTCTTTTAATGCTTATTATTTCTACATTGACATCTTTCAGGGAATTATATACTTTTTAAATAGAATGTTTTCTGATTTTGCTTTACCCTCCAGTGAATTCAGATTCCGATTGTTGACTTGGTTGTCTGACACTAAGGTCAGAGTTCTTCATGGGTTCTGGAATATGTGTATGCAGGCTCACCTGTGTGGGAGAGAACTGCTTATGTTGACTCACTAACCACCCCTCCTTGGTCAGAGTTTTTTTGTAGTTCCTCTGCTCGTATTCATAACCCAAGAATCAAGTTGGTAGTGTCATCTGGGTTCCTGCCCAATGGTGATACTGATGATGAAGCAATAGAAGTGATTTATCTCACTTTCTGATAAAGAGATCAAGACTCTGTCACCTTCATGCTCTCTTCCTAGGATCAAAGCTTCATAAACCCCAGGTCACAGCAGGCAGCAATTTGCAGCAGTTATGACCACCTGCTTCTGGAGTAGGGAAGCATGGCCACCACTAATCCTGATTTTCAAGTAGAGCATGTGCTCTGGCCCTGCATATTATTCAGAGCCCTTTTAGTCCTGACACTCCACCAAGCTAAAACCACTGGTTTCTTCTTCCTACTTTTGATTCTGGAGCCCACAGCATCTGTCTTCAGTCTCACTCTATGCTTTGTTTGTGTTTGTGTCTTGTCTACAGATATATGTCTTTTTTAGGGACAAAAGATGAAGGCATGGTTCTGACTTTTTCATGTTTTGTTTTTAGATTTCTATCTATCACTGCTGTGTGTTTGGAACAGGTAAAGAACAGCTTACAAAGCAACACCAACTTGACTCGCCACATTTCCTTACATACTGGTTCTTAACTTTGTGGGGGAGGGGACACAGTCCTCTCTGAGAATATGATGAAAGATTCAAATCCTTGTTCCAGAAAAGTACATATTCTTACAAACACAAATTTTACATAGAACTTCTAGGACTCTCAAACTCAGTAAAAGTCATTCAAGGAGTCAGAATAAGGATCCCCATCTTTAACCCATATTCAAAATCATGTCATGAGTTCAAGTACAGAAAATTGAGATTACTGTAACAAGGGAGCTAAAAAATACCAAAATCATTCTTTACTAACATAAGATATATACATGTATGTTTGTACAAAAAAGGGAAGTTTGGTCAGAGGAATGGTGGTGTGAGAAATCCCCTTGGTCTCTCTCCCCCTGAAATTTCAATGAGTTGATCAGGTATAACTCAGCAAAGGATTCCCTGCTCAACACATTGGCATGCCTGAGAGATGAATGCATTCAAGCATCTAAAGAAGGGCAAATGGGAACAAACAGGGGAGGTGAGAAAGGAGGAGGAGAGCTCAAACAGGCCACAGATACAGCCCCACAGCCTGGAGTTCTCGGTGGGGTCAGCTTGAAGGGGAAGAAGCTGGTTGTAGCTGGGGCTTCCTTCAACTAGCCTGGAGCAGCGGAGAGTCTTGGTGGGCACTCCTGCAGGAAGAAAGAGGTGCGAACTGCAGCTGAGTCAGCTGAGAGGCCTGGGCAAGGACACAGCACAGGGGCTCTGCCACCACTGCTGGCTGACAGGTGGCTGGTGTTCCAAACAAAGAAATGGAGCCACGAGCCCTGATACCTTTTAGACTGCTAAAACTCACCTTCTGTAGCCCCTGGTATTGGGTTTTGGAGTACATTATTGGAAAACCCCAGAACTATTGCATTAGAATCACTATTTCCCTCTGTGACTGATCCCCAGTTGGGGCATGTGGGTGGAGACCCTTGAAGAGCTGAGCTTGCCACTACTGAGAGGGCAAAACAAACCCCACCCAAACATCACTGCTATATGTGGCTATACTGACACTGACAACAGCTGCAGAGGCCAGGTGTGGGATTTCACAGAGCTTAAAACACTGTGATTCAGCACCATCTACTGGATGATAGTAGAAAGACCTGACCTCTTCATAGAAATTTGCTAGTGAAGTACAATTAACACACAGATGCCTAGACCAAGAAGGATCCCATCCAAGACCATGAACAACAAAGGGAGCGAGGCAGCTCAGAAAGATAATGAAAATCTCCAGAAAGCAAACTGGATATATGGAAACATATGATATAAATGGCAGAGAATTCAAAATTGCAGTTCTGAAAATACTCAATGAGATGCGAGAAAATATAGACCAGAAATTTGATGCACCGAGGAAACAAATTAATGAACAAAAAGAAAACTTTAGCAAAGGGACTGAAACTTTAAAAAGGAATGGAAGAGAAATCCTGGAGATAAAGCATACAATACAGGAAATCAGGAATGAACTACTGAGTGTAGGAAAAAGAGCCAACAAGATGGAGGATAGAATTAGTGAAATCAAACATTGAAATCTAGAAATGATGCAGAGGGAAGAAGACAGAGACCTGAGCATTAAAAAAAGAAAAAATGAGAGAGTTTTATGAGAACTGACTCCATCAGAAAAAGCAATGTAAAAATTATAGGTATACCGAAAGAAGAGAGGGAGAAGGGAACGGAGAGTCCATTCAAACAAACAGTGGATGAGAACTTCCCAAACTTATGAAAATAACTAGATCCTTGAATCCAAGAAGCAAAGAGAACACCTAGTTACTTTAATCCAAGAAGCTCTCTCAATACACATTGTATTAAAACTATCCAAAATTAATGAGAAAGAAAAAATTCTCAAAGCAGCCAGGAAAAAAAAAGAAAATGATCTACAAAGGAAAGTCCATCAGGTTATCATCAGACTTCTCAGCAGAAACTCTACAAGCCAGAAGAGAGTAGAACCAAATATTCAATGTACTGCAAGAGAGAAACTACCAGCCAAGAATAATATATCCTTTAAATATGAAGGAGAAATAAATACCTTTCCAGATATACAGAAGCTTAGGGAATTTATCACTAGAAAATCCCCACTGCAGGAAGTACTCGAGAGGTTATTCTACCTGAAACAAAGAGAAAAAGGTCAAAACACTACAAGTAAAATCATAAAAAAAATTTACAGCATAATTTGTGGGAACAAAAACAGAAAAGGTGAAAGGGGAAAGGTTTGAACTGGCAAAGGAGGATGGAAATTAGATGCACTCAAAAGAAAAAGAAAACTACTGTATATATGGAACTTTCTTTTTCATAATCATAATGGTAACCACAGACACACACACACACACAGACACACACACACACACACACACCCCAAAATGGAGACACATAGCTTAAAAAAAGAGGAAATAGAGGCAAGAAGCATGGAATACCACCGAACAACATCAACAGACAGAAATACCAAGTAAAAGAACAAATGGAGGCAGAGAGCTACCAGAAAACAAAGGATAAAATGGCTATAGGAAATCTTTATACATCAATAATCACCATAAATGTAAATTCACCAATAAGGAGGCACAGGGTAGCAGACCAGATCAAAAAACAAAACCCACCTATACAATGCCTTCAAGAGACACATCTAAGCTGAAAAGACAAAGGTAGATTCAAATTGAAAGAGTGGAAAATGGCCATCCAAACAAATAACATCCACAGAAAAGCAGGTGTAGCCATTCTTATATCTGACAAAATAGATTTCAAGATAGCAAAGGTAGTAAGAGACAAAGATGGACATTTGATAGTGATAAAGGAGACACTACATCAATAAGACATAATACTTCCTAATATATATGCACCCAATTAGGAAGCACTGAAACATATAAAGCAATTACTCACAAAGCTAAAAGGAGAAACCAGCTGAAACACAATCATTGTTGGGGACCTTAATACTCCACTGACAATTCTAGATAGATACAAACAAAAAATCAATAAAGAGATATCAGCCTTAAATTACACATTAGACCAAATGGACATAAATGACATATACAGAGCCTTTCATCCCAGAACATCAGATTATACATTCTTTTCCAGTGCATGTAGAACATTCTCAAGGATAGACCACATGCTGAATCACAAAACTAGCCTTAACAAATTCAAGAAGACTGAAATTATACCAAGTACATTCTCTGACCACAATGTCTTGAAATTACAAATCAACTGCAAAAAGGAAGTAAAGAAACCCACAAATATATGGAGTTTAAACAATGTACCACTAAAAAACGACTGGGTCAAAGAAAAAATAAAAGGTGAGATCAAAAGATATACAGAAATAAATGAGAATGACTATACACCATATCAAAACTTCTGGGATGCAGTGAAGCAGTAATAAATGGGAAGTTTATATTATTATGGGCCTATCTCAAGAAACAAGAGAAATCCCAAGTAAACAACCTAACATTACATTTTAAAGCTCTAGCAAAAGAATAAAAGCAACCCAAAGTAAGTAGAAGAAATGAAATAATAAAAATTAGAGCAGAATTGAATGAAATAGAGAACAAAAGGTCTATATAAAAAAATAATACACCAAAGATCTGGTTCTTTGAAAAGATTAATAAAATTGACAAACCCCTGGCTAGATTCACTAAGGAAAACAGAGAAAAGACCCATGTAAACAAAATCAAACATGAAAGAGGAGAAGCAGCACAGACATCACAGAGATATAAAGGATTATATTAGAATACTATGAAAGACTATATGCCACCAAGTTCAATAACCTAGAATAAACAGATAAGTTCCTAGAAATATATAACCTTCCTAGACTAAACCACGAAGAATTAAAAAATCTAAATAGATCCATCAGCAGTGAGGAAATTGAAGCGACCATCAAAAACCTCCCCAAAACTAAAAGTCTAGGACCAGACAACTGCACCAGTGAATTCTATCAAACATTCAAATAAGATTTAAAACCTATCCTTCTCAAATTCTTCAAAAAATTGAAGAGGCAAAACTTCCCAACACATTTTATAAGGGCACTATAACTCTAATACCAAAATCTGGCAAGAATAACACACAAAATAGAAAACTACAGACCAATATCTCTGATGAATACATATGGAAAAATCCTAAACAAAATACTAGCTAATCAAATATAATAATACATTAAAAAATACATCATGGTCAAGTGGGGTTTATTCCAGGAGCACAAGGATGATTCAACATATATAGATCAATCAATGCATTATACCACATTAACAAAAGAAAGGATAAAAGTCATATGCTCTTATCAATAGATGCAGGAAAGGCATCTGATGAAATTCAATATCCATTTATGATTAAAACCCTCAATAAAATAGGAATAGAATGAAGGTACCTCAACATAATAAAGTCCATATATGACAAAACCCTCAGTCAATATAATACTCAATGGTGAAAAACTGAAGGCTTTCCTCTAAAATCAGGAACAAGACAAGGATGCCCACTTTCACGACTATTATTCAACATAGTTTTGGAAGTCCTAGCCAGAGCACCAAGTCAAGAGATATAAATAAAAGTCATCCAAATTTGGGAGGAAGAAGTGAAAGTATCACTCTTTGCAGATGACATGATTCTATACATAGAAAACCCTAAAGGCCCCACCAAAACTATTAGAAACAATAAAGTGCAGTAAAGTTGCAGGATACAAAATCAATGTACAAAAATCCACTGCTTTTCCTGTATACAACAAAACTTCTGAAAAAGTGAAAAAAAAAAAAAAAAGCCCATTCCTTTTGCAACTGCAACCAAAAGAATAAAATAACTAGGAATAAACCTAGCAAAAGATGTGAAAGACCTATATACTGAAAACTACAAAGCATTATTAAAAGAGATTGAAAAAGGTACAATGAAATGGAAAGATATTCCATATTCATGAATTGGAAGAATCAACACAGTTCAAATGTCCATATTACCCAAAGTAATGTACAGATTTAATGCAATTCCCATCAAAATACCAATGTCATTTTGTAAAGAAATAGAACCCCCCCAAAAAATCATTAGATTTACATGAAACCACAAAAGACCCTGAAAAGCCAAAGCAATTCCTGGGGGGGGGGGAGCGGGGTGGAGGGGGAAGAATGAAGCCAAAGGTTTCACACTACCTGACTTCAAATTACACTACACAGCTACAATAATCAAAACAGCAAGGTTTTGGCAGGAAAACACACACAGAGATCAATGGAATAGAATTGAGAGCCCAGATATAAGACTAAGTGTACATGGACAGATAGTTTTTGATAAAGGAGCCAGAAAAACACAATGGAGAAAAGAAAGTCTCTTCATATATGGTACTGGGAAAATTGAAAAGCCACATGCAAAGGAATGAAAATAGATTACAGTTTATCCCCATTTACAAAAATTAATTCAAAATGAACCAAAAACCTAAATATAAGATCTGAAACAATAAATTACATAGAAGAAAACATAGGTATTAAACATATGGACCTTGGTCATGGAGAATATTTTATGAATCTGACCCCAAAGGCAAGGGAAGTAAAGGCAAAAATAAATAAATGAATGACACTGTATCAAACTAAAAAGCTTCTGCACAGCAAAGGAAGACCAGAACAAAACAAAAAGGCAACTGACCAAACTTGCAAACAACAGCTCAAATGAAGGTTTAATACCCAAAATATATGAGGAACTTATAAAACTCAACATCAAATAAATAATCCAACTGAAAAAAATGGGCAGAGCATCTGAACAGACACTCTCCCAAGAAGACATACAAACAGCAAACAGATGTATGGAAAGAAGTTCAACCTGACTAGCTATTAGGGAGATGTAAATCAAAACTGCCATGAGATCCCACCTCACCTGTGAGAATGGCTATTATCAAATAAGACAAGTAATCACAAGTGCTGAAGTTGTGGAAAAAATGGAATCCTCATTCACTGCTGGGGGAATGTAAACTGGTGCAGTCACTATGGAAAACAGTATGGATGGAGGTTCCTAAAAAAATTAACAATAGAGTTACATGCGACCCAGCAATCCCTCTCCTGGGTGTCTTGAAAATATGTATTTGTGAAGATATATACACCCCTATGTTCATTTCAGCATTATTCACAGTGGCAAGGACACAGAGACAGCCAAAGTGTCCTTCGATAGGGGATTGGATAAAGAAGATGTGGTGTATATATTCATGTGGTACAATGAAATACTACTCAGATATGAGAAGAGATGAAATTCTGCCATTTGCAACAACACTGATGGACCTTGAGAATATTAAGCTAAGTGAAATAAGTCAGAAAAAGCTAAGAAGCATGATTTCACTCATTTGCAGGACATGAAACTGTAACTGGTGGACGCAGACAGCAATGTGGTGGTTGCCTGAGAGAAGGGATTGGGGGTGTGGGTAAATTTAATAAAAAATTAATAAAAAGTAAATTTAATAAAAAATTAATATTTTAAAGGAGGGGATTTGGACACAGAAACATACATGTAGGGAAGAAAGCCACATGAGGAAGCTTCTATAAGAAAAGGAATACCAAGGACGATCAGCAAACCACCAAAAAGTAGGAAAGAGGCCTTGACCAGATTCTTCCTCATACCACATGACTGACTCCTCAGGAGAAATCAACCCTGCTGGCACCTTGATCATGGACTTTCAGCCTCCAGGACTGCGACAAGAGAATCTATTCAGACTCCAGTCTGTAGTACCTTGTCAAGGAAGCTCCTGGAGACCAACACAGCCCCTTTTGTTCCTTTCCTGCTGTGTGGGAGGAAGACAATGGGGAGTGGGCACCTGTGGCTACTCTTCTTATGACAGTTTGTGTAAGTGACAAACTCTACATCTCAAGGCAGTTCACTGTATCTTTACCAGCCAAATCAGTCAGGCCTGGGCCTCGGCCTTGCCTGGTATGTGCGCATGCCTGAGGTATAGTCACTCACCTCACAGCTTCTTCATCTATAATATGGAGATAGGGGCTACGTCAGCAAACTGCAGAGAAGATGACATGAAGTAACATTCACAAAGCACATATCATTTTCTAGCCAAAACACTGACTTGAATTGTTAGACCAATACACAATTTTGGCAGTTGTCCATGACCCAGTTATAAATCATAAACTTGCCAAAGTGACTGTGGAGGGGGTAGGGGGAAGGGTGTCCAAAAAGTGCGATTTTGGTTTAACAATATTGTTGCATCCTAACTGGCCTCTTGTTCCAGGCTCACTCCCACTCCCCATATTTAAAATACAATGTCTCCATGTACCTTCTATGGTTAAAATTCTCAAAGACTCCCTTCTTATCCTTCTACTATAAAATCAGAATTGGTCACCTGCCTGTACCTATTCATAAATATTCGAGGAAGATAACCTTACACTGTTGGTTGGTAATGCAACCCAGTGTAATAGTACTTTTATTCCAACGAAGTTTGTTTCCGTGTCAAAACCTTCCTCTTAAACTCTCTTCTCTTTTCTGACATCACTGAGGCAGGATAACAGCATCATCCTCCCTAACGCAGGTTTTCTTTTCTAGTCAGGTATTGTTAAGTCAGTCTCTGTTTTCCCCATTTCAGGCAAAGCTATTTCATATATTTATACACATATATTTATATATTTATTGGGGAGAGTTAAAAATCACTTTGACAGTCACTCTAATAGAGTTCTGACATTGCCAAGGTGATTTTCACTCAGCTTTTAACCAGAGCGAAGTTTAGGGAGATTTTTTGCACCTCTGGGTAGTGCTTCTCTTTCTAGATCAGAACACAGGTCCTCTCGGTTTTTATTGATTATATTATTAACAGTTACTTTTCATGGGGTGCTAACTATATACCAGGGACTGTGCTAGGCTCTTTATACATATCAGCTCATTAATGCGCAGCATGATGCTAAAATGAGATGGCCACTATTCCTTCTGTGGCCATAGGAAACTGTGGGTTACAACCCAAGGTCAAACATCCAGTAAGTAGCAGAGCCACTATCAAATGCAGGGCCAGCTTGTGCTCTTAACCCCTATGCATTAAGGCCTCCCATTTAAAACTAAGAGCTCAAAGGAAATCAGTTTCTATCACCTTTTCCAGAAGCAGTCTATCAGCCTAATTAATAAATTGTGTAAATAAGATGAAATCTAACATTTATCCCTACGGTGCCTTCCATGACATTTCCTTTTCAAATGATTCACTTAGCTTTTAGATTAATTATCTTGATTTATAAAGCACTTCCAGTCGTTTTATAGTCCATGTGATAGTTTTCTTATCTAAGTTAACTTAAAAATCAGTTTTATCTACAAAAATAGTATGCTCAATCAATTACTTTGCTCTATATTCAAATGCTGAATGGCTCTTACTTTAATTGCACCTATCCATTTTATAAGAAAAAAAACTGCTTATCAGATTTGGCAGACAGGTTTGCACTCTGCAAATTCAGGTTGTTCTAACTCATGATTCCATGCTGCCTTGATATTACAGATTTTCTCACTTTGTTCCAATGTTTTGTTATGTAATTCTTATGTAATTTCACTGCATGCCAGGAGCACACAGTGTTGGTCAGGGGTGGGCATACTTTTGGTACTTCAGTGGGAAACCATGTGAGACCCACCAAGTTCTAAGCATTCTTCTAAACTTTAAGGAAGTTTCCCATATTTGTTCTTAACTTTTGATAGAATTTCAGTTCTGTTTGAAAAGACACAGGAAACAAAGTATTTCCATAATAAAATCACATGGAACAATCATTTTGTCAGCCTTGCATTGAATTAACTTTCCATATTCCTATACTATGGACACCACAACTATCTACTGAACTCCTTACAAGCAGAAACAGAATTTCAAATATTTTTGAATCTTCTCAAATTTACTTTAAAGCTCTGGAACTCTTTATTTAAAACTAATCATATGCCACCACACATCACAACAACACAGCTGCACTCTGTAGGTGGTTAAGCGGAGTGGGTGTGGAGAGCACCACTGCATGGGCCCCACATCCTCCATGGGGCCTTCGGGATCGCAGCAAGGGTTCAGGGCCCTGCCTGAATGCAATGGTTTTTAACTTAAGGAAAAAAAGTAAGCCTCAGTAACCTGTGTCCAAAAGAAACGTCGTCTGTGCCTCCGGTTAAAGACGACATAGCATAGAGGGTGGCGGCCTGTAGGCCAGACCACGACCCTACAGCACACCAATTCTAAAGAAAAAAAGAATAACTTTTCAGGGTGATATTATGTTCTAAAATTGATTGTAGAGATGGCTGCACATATCTGTGAATACACTAAAGATTGCTGAATCACACAATGTAAACTGATAAATTGTACAGCATGTGGATTATATCTCAATAAATTATGAAAACAATAAATGAATAAATAAACTTACTGATGGAAGAAATAAGGTTCTTTAGAAATGGAACAACGCTATTTTCTATTGTCTCTATTTCATCTTCAGAATTTATCAAAGACTTCATCTCTTAAGTTCATTTTTTCAGATTAAATAATTTAGCCCTTCTAAACCAGCATTACTTTTGTACTCCAGTTTTTCCTCTCAGAAGTAAAATATTTGTAGAAGTTTGCCCAGTCATTTAAATCCTCCATGAAATTTATTGTCTGTATCTTCAAAGCTTTATACAATCCCTGTATTTTGTGAGATCACATAATTTATTATTATAATTTTTCCAGGTAATCATATTTAATAGATGATACAATTCCCTTCCATATGTCTCAAATATGTGAATGGATGCCCTTGATTTAAAAATGCATAATGAGAAACTAGGTCTATTAACCCCCAGAAACTAGGTCCATTAATCCCTAACCAAAAATTTAACCCCCAAATAAATGGTCCATGTTTAGAGCACAGACTCCATGAGCTGGCTTGCCATTTCTTTTCTCATTCTATGTCACTTTGCAATCTCTACAAGTCCCTCATTCTGTTTGGGACTATATGTGCTGTGAAGCAAAACTGAAGGCCAGTTTGAGAAAGTAAATTGAACTTGCCTGACTATTCCAGTGTTCAGAAGAAAATGAGCATGTCAAAAATCAACCTGAAGAACTTAAGACATCTGATTTCCAATGGTTCATTCAAAATTGTAATAAAGATGAGATGTTTGATTCTCACAGACAGGAAGCTTTCCTTCTTCACCCTACCCTCTTCACTTATTCCCTTGTCTACTGATCCTTTCAGGCCAGATCCCTTATATTACATGTTTCAATATTTCCTCCTGACCCCCATAATGCCAAAGAATCAACACGGTTTCAGTTGCTTCTCAGCAAAAGACCCCACGGGACAGAAATCCATCCTGTGACTTGTGTCTAAAGCTTTGTTCTCCATCCAGTTTGGTGACATTAGTGCCTAGGGGAGATGGGTTAGGCTAATCACTTCTGAAAACACTGGTTTGATTTCTCTAGAATATAGTTCAATATCAACTCCTGGCCACAGGGTAGACATAGGAAAGAAAAAGCTAACTGTGACCACCTAAATTTTTAAGACAAAATACTGTGGCTATCTGAGCAAGGAGAGGGGAGATGGAGGATGGAATGGGGAAGGAAACACATGAGATGCAAAGTACTCATGATAGTCATCCTAGCTGGGTGATGGCTTCATGGGTATCCATTCTATTACGTTCATAATTTAAATGTATTATTTTTCAAATACCAAAAATTAGATAAAAAGAAAAGTAAAGCAAAAAAGATAGCAATGTTTAGTCATTTACTTAGAAAAATTATGTAATGGAGGGAGACACTGGCTCCAGTTTGTGCATGCACATTTTTAAAAGAAATTGCTTTTTCTTTATTTAAGATAAATTCTACCTGTTAATATTAGATTGTATTGAGTTGGCCAAAAAGTCTGTTTAGTTTTTTTCCATAAAATAAGACATATTTTTCATTTTCATGAATAACTTTATTGATTTGGATATTTTGGGTATGTTGGCCATTTCCCGTGTGGTATGTTGATTGTTCTCAATGTCTTGACTTGATCACCATCAACTTCACCTGGTTTACCCGACTGTGGAGCATATTCCAGCGAGAAACCTCCAGCACAAACCTTTGCAAACCACTTTTGACACATTCGATCAGTCATAGCACCTTCTCCATACATTGCACAAATCCTTTTTTTTTTCTTTTTTTTGCATTTCAGTTGCATTTTTACCTATCTTGAAATAATAAAGCATAATATGCCAAAAATTTTGGCGTATTTTTCCATCTTCAATACTAAAATGGCTACACAAAAATTCACCAATTTTGATGTTTTTTTTTTTAAATGCACACTGATATGATAGCTATCACAATACAATCTAACAAAATTGTTTCAAATGAAGTTAGAGACAACTAAATGCTATTAGAGCAATCTTAGGGGAAAAACCAAAGAAATTTTTTGGACAACCCAATATTTTAACAAACAAAACAATGAGTTCCACTCTCCGCATCAAGAAGAAATATGAAGCATTATTTTCTTTTGCACTGGATACAAATGAGTCCAACCAAGACCACAACAAAGTTCACACTGGGCAGATGTAATACCTTAATGAAAAGCAAATGAAATGTTGCCCTAGCTGGTGTAGCTCAATGGATTAAGTGCCAGCCTGCGAATCAAAGGGTTGCTGGTTCAATTCCCAGTCTAGGGCACATGCCTGGGTTGCAGGCCAGGTCCCTAGTAGGGGTGCATGAGAGGCAACCACACATTGATGTTTCTCTCCCTCTCTTTTTCACTCTTTTCCCCTCTCTAAAAATAAGTAAATAAAATCTTTAAAAAACAAAAATATTATTAAAAATAAATAAAATGTGAATACAGGGTTCTGATGGAGAAATCCCCACTCTCATGAAGCTAGCAGAACTTAAGTGTAATCAGAGCAGAGAACCAGACAGCCAGCATTCCCTAGGCGCCTACTATGTGTCACTTACTATGTGTCTTGCCTGTGCTGGTTGCTCTGGCTACTTAAACACCATTCCTGCGACCAAAGAGCTCACAAACTAGGAGGAAGAGGGCCACAAAAAGCAATACATAGGCAATGTGGTAAATGCACTGGAGCCAAAGAAAGACTCCCTGTGGTGTGGGAGCAGACACAGTCATCTTTGTAAATATTGCTAAAAGCCCGAATGGGGTCATTAGTTTACCTTCCCCTTCCCAAAGGAAAACACACCTTCCATTCATTAGGTGAAAGTCTCACTAAATATCATTAAAACAGTAAAACAGGAAGAATATAGGAAAAAGTTTTTGGCCATCTGTCTCATCAAAAGTCAAACCTGACAGGGAGAGAAAGGTGGTAACTGACTCCCTTCTGGAAAAGACGCTGCCATAATGGGGCAGAGGCAGCAGTTCCAGAATTCTGCTTCTAGCCATGGACAAACCACTAGCTCTTGGGGCCCAAGTTTCCTCATCTGCCAGAAAAGGCACTTTTAATACCTCACACACTGTTGTCTGATCAAAGCTGCTCCACGGGATGTCATCAGGGGTACCTTGAAAACCTGGCCATGTTAAGTACATCTGAGAAATGTTGAGTTTAACCAAGCTGGGGAAGGGGAACCTGATAAAGATTGTCAGTGAGCTTTGCCCATACTAAATTTTCAAACAAAAGACGAAGTGCAACCCGAATTTTTGATTCTGCTGGTTTCTGGAGCCATGCCACCCTGCCTCTCGAAGCCAGAAGAGAAGAGGCAGAGGCATCCAATGAGCACGCACATCCATGCCCTCACTTCCAGGGTGCCTCAGTGTTGCCTTCACTCAAACCACACTTCCTGCCACTCCACATGACCGTGGGTTTTTGCCAGTTTAAAATTTTAACTATTTAGAGGTGGGAAAACAAGCTTTTCAGAGTTCCATGAAATAAACCGTAGGCAATGTTGCTGAGGCTATGAGCAAGCAAAATTTTATCACACAAGAGTTAACATCCCATGTTCAATATTGATTAATTTCCCTTACACAAAGTGAATCAGAATGTTTCTGTACACAGGATCAGACGTGAAACCAACCTTTGGGATTTCTTCTTCAAAAACTACCATTTATGCTGGTTACCTATACAAGACATAAGGTTTTCACTCGCCTTTAGCCACCCTCACAGTGGCGTGACACAGTGTTGTCCAGATTGTAAGGGTGGGGAAATGGAAGAGCAGAAGCTGCTGTGCCCAGGGATGCCCGGGTAATGAGAGGTGGCATGTGAACATAGGTGCATGTGACTCCCAAATCTCTAACTCACCCATTATATCACATCACACCTGATGAAGGGCCCCTCTACCTCAAGGCACCCCTGAATACGGAGAGCCCACAGTGGCTGTGCTGCCCTCCCTGTGTCTCTTAGAACCCTTCCATTCCTGGCCGTGGCTTGTCCCTAACCTCAGTCGACTCCTCTGTAAACAGAAAATATATCCTTACCTCACTGAATTACTATAAAGATTAAATGGGATAATATATATATTAAAAACCCTTATAAGTTACAAACCACTATATAAGGTAAGGTATGATTAATTATCCCTTTCTTTTTGTGTTATAAGCTTTAAAAACAATTCATCAGGTTAACAGCATAACAATGGTTACCACTCAGTGCTTACCTATGACAGGTACTAATACCTCAGCCAGTCTTCAAATGAAGCCCATGGGGGAGGTCACTCAGCTGGTACGACTCAGCCCTGCCACTAGCTCATTTTTGTGACCAGGGGCAGTTCCCCTGTGGCTCAGTTTCCCATCTGTAAAATGCTGCATGATGGTATTGCTATGGGGATTTGTAAACACCTAAGTGTTTATTGCTTTATTTCTTGCTCCTACCTGGCTAAACCATAACTGAACTCAGATCCAGCTGATCCTGCTATCTCCACAAACTATGGCACTTACTGTGGTCAGTAATCTGGGAAGAGTTTACATATCTCTTTGTGTTATCTGATTTAAAATGTCTCCAGGGCATTGTAATTCAGGTAACACATTTTCTCCCTCTTTATATGAAAAGCAGTGCCTGGCACACAATGGGAATGATCAACACTTGTTGAATTAAACTAGAAAACTTTGTGGCTCTTTTTGTGATAACTGGTTTCCCCAGACTTGATGTGGCTGCAGGGATGTTGGTTCTCAGGGCAGTGAAGCAGAAAAAGGATGAGAAGGACCCCAAGAAAATGCTGAGAGATGACCAAAGCTACTGTGAAGAAGAGGGAACTGGGAAGTAGAACTGAAACATCATTTTCCCTGGGAGTACAGACATCTGAGGATTAGGGGTAGAGCACTTTTGGCAGAAGGGGTTGAAGGAATTAGAAACTGGACACATGTTAAGCTGAGGGCTTTTTAGACCTTTGTTCTGGAGAACTAAAGGGTCAAGTGTGGAGCTGGAGAGGAGGAAACAAGAACAGGATGCTCAAGGCTCAGAGTGACTATAAAAAACTCCAATTCCCTCTTGACCTCAGGTAAAGTACCTTAAGGCTAATGAGGCACTTTACCTGACTTGCCAGTTACTAAGCTCTCCTTGACTCCCAGCTCCACTCACCTCCACTCACTGTGCTGTGTGAGGCTGAGCTGGCCTCTGCAAACCACATCTCTGCTCTGCCAGGGGCTCCCTGGAGGGAGACTGCAGGTAGGAGGGCAGAGAAGAAATGGCTCCTCCCTGCTGGCTTCCTGCAGTGAGGGCCTCAGCAACACTGCTTCTGTACCAAGTAATGCCAATTTGACCAGCGGCAGCTGAATCCACAGTTCAGTTTTTCTAACACCTGCAGAACCAGCCTCAATGTACCCTCCCCAGGTGCCCTAGCCCCCAGATGCCTCTTCTGAGCTCAGAGACACCTGCCCTTCCTCCTTTTCAGAGGTCCTGGTCTTAGCTTTGAGGGAACCCTCCTACAAGCTTTTAAGTTTCATGAAATCCAACTTCTTCCTCTGTTTCCTCAACTTTAGAGGGGTAGCTGCATCCTGCAGTGATTCTATCTGTGAAACCTTAGTGTTCTCCTTTTCACTCCTTATTTGCCTCCCTCAAAAAATAACATTTCTTAGATCAGATTCTCATTATGTAAAAATGGACAAACAAACAAAAAACTGGTGTAGTTTCTGTATCCTGCATGGATCCTGACTGATGTACATACCTAGGGAGGATGGGAGGAAGAGATTTACCAAGAGTCAGTGGTCCCTATCCCTGACATCATGCCAGAGTCTCATACACCACAGGCATAAGATCCAGAATAACCAATTCACAACATAAATCTAAACAAAGCAATGAAAAAAAAAGGGTGTTGATAAGTTGCTCAGGGAAAAACGAAATTTTTTAAAGTACAGATCCTCTGATCATTTGGGGAAATTTAGAAAGATCCCGCCAAAAAAAGTAACACTCCAGATACTGTACCCTAAAGTACCTCTATCCCTACAAAGATATCAGACCTATGATCCTTCAAGTTTCTTTCCATTCCTTTATCAAATAAAATCCAGTGGTGTCGGAAGGTAAGACCCAAGCAAGGTGAGGGTTGGGGGAATGAGTATCAGGGGGTGGATCATGCTTCTAGGTTGATGGAACAAGGGGAGGGGGACATGCTACTGAAGCCAGCTACATGGCAGTAACTCCCTTCCTGGGTCCTTACCCAGGGGTTCAGTCTCTGTGTGTCCACCCACCTCCTACCCTGAGGGGCTGTCATTAATTGTGTTCAATAAATAGCAATGAGTCAGAAAACAGCCCTGTACTCTCATCAGCATGGATTCTTCCACTGTCCTCCTGTCTGCAGTGCTCTCTTCTGCCCTGCAGTGTCATAGGAAATTCAGCCTGAGCCTGAATGAAATGGAGTCAAACATTTTCCTACAGGCTGTTTTTTTCAGTGATGTCATCCCCTAAAAACCTGAGGATTCAAATGGTTTGCAATGCTTCCCTGTTATCCTCACTTCACAAGTGATATGGAGATCATCTTTGTTCCTATGAAAGGTGTAAAGAACCTGAATTTGATGAACAGATAGGAGGTAGTTTCATCCTGGCAGAGGTTTCCAAGGTTCTGAATTTCATTTATTGAACTCTTTAGTTTTTGGAAAGGGAGGCTGAAAAAGGTGGGGATAAGGGAAGAAGACTGGCTCCTCATTTCAGTTGGAGGATTGTTTTTCTTCTTTGCATCTATTCTGTTACCTGTATCACCTAATCCCTGAATTGTGCTGATAACTATGTTGCTGGGCATGAGTCCATGGGTTTGGAAAGGTGTTGGCAGAGGCTAAGGAGGGGAGGAGGAGCAGTTCCTGCACGGAGGTGCTATAGTGGTGAACCTTCAAGAAAAATGGCAGAAGAGTGAGCTGTAAAACCTTGAATTTCCCTTCAGTTGATACACTTGTTATGGGCCCACTGTCAGGCAGGATTCTGCCTGTGTTGTCTGCCCCTCCTCGCTTGTTCTGTGTGCTGCTAATGAACCAGAGCCATGTCGGTGCTCAGGAAGGCTTTGGTTGACCCACCCCTTCTCAGACTGTTATGAGGAAATAAGGCAGGAAGCAGAGACGAGGGGAGGGAAAGGGCTAGATGGAGGATTTGAATGCTGAGGCAGAATAGAGAAGAGCCCACAGTTGCCTTAAGAGGCTGTGAGTAGTAGCTCAGCACTGGGCTAGCCTCAAGGATGGTCTCTCATACCATCATTACTGTTAAGATGCCCATGTACCTGAAATGTCTGCCTTTCTGGGCTTCTCCCACTGTGGAGCTTGGTGCAGCAGGGAGGGAGTACTGGCTGGTGACAAAGAGGGAAGTGAGGGGAGACACAAAGCAGGATATGTCAGCATCAGAGACACTCTTATCGCCTATTGATTGTGGATGGGTGAAATATGGGATCCCTTTGGGTGACTGGCAAATGCCCTCTCAGCTCTAAAGCAAAGGCACTAGATAAATCCAATAAGCAGAGTCTGTGTGGCAGCTGAGTCTATTTTAGGGCTGGCAGTTTGGTGAATTTTCCACTGTTAGCTCTCACTACTGTTTTCAACTGTCTTAAAAAAATATATTACAAGTGATAGGAGAGGTCGGATCTCTTAAAGATTGGAGCCAATCTAAGCAAAAATGGCACATTTTAGAAAGGCCAGAGAAGTGATATAAAAAATACAAATGTCTACAAAATGTACTGTCTGCAAACACTTTGGAATCAATGAACCCAACTTTGTGAGTGTTTCTTTTTTCTTCATTCATTCTTTCAACACATATTTTTGAACACTATGTGCAAAGAAACATGAAAGGCAAACAAGAGACACCAAGATTAGTAAAATATTCTTTTCCCTATGAAATTTATAAGCTGATAGGAAGATAATGGGCTAATTTAAATATTTAATTTAGAGACTTCCAGTCAAGATGGAGGTGTAAGTAACCATGGCTTGCTTCCTTGCAAAAAACCATGGCAAAATTACAACTAGATTACACAACAAATATCATCCAAAATCATCAGAAAATCAAGTTGTATGGAAGCCCCAAAACCAAGGAATTAAAGAAGTCACATAGCACCAGGGTGAGTGCAGGGGGACAGCTTCCTCCTGGGCAAAACTCCAAAGGCCAGGCCTCTGTCCTCTTCCTGAACCTTCCCCCCCACACAGCCACAGAACATGGGTTGCCTGGCTCTAGTGATTACATAAAGCTCCACCCTATTCAACTTATAGGTATGTATTTCTACAACAGGCCATGATACTAAGACAGGGAGTCAAAGCAGCTCTACCTAATAAAGAGAAACAAACACAGAGAGGCTGCAAAATTGAAGAGACAAAGAAATATGGCCTAAATGAACGAACAGAACAAAATCCCAAAAAAAGAATGAAACAAAATGGAGATAAGCAATCTATCAGATGCAGAGTTCAAAACACTAGTTTTAGGATGTTCAAGGAATTCACTGGGTACTTCAACAGTATAAAAAAAGACCCAAGCAGAAATAAATGTTACACTGAGTAAAATAAAAAAAAATTTACAGGGAACCAACAGTGGAGTGGATGAAGCTGAGAATCAAATCAAGATTTGGAACATAAGGAAGAAAAAAACATTCAATCAGAACAGCAAGAAAAAAAAAAAAAAAAAACTAAACAAAACAAAACAAAACAAAAACACAAGGAGAGGCTAAGGAGTCTCTGGGACAACTTCAAGTGTCCAAATATGTGAACATAAGGGTGCCAGAAGAAAAGAAAGAGCAAGAAATTAAAAACTTATTTGAAAAAATGATAAAAGAAAACTTCCCTAACTTGGTGAAGGAAATAGACATACCAGTCCAGGAAGCACAGAGAGTCCCAAACAAGATGGACCCAAGAAGGACCACACCAAGACATATCATAATTACAATGCCAAAGGTTAACTATAAAGAGAGAATCTTACAAGCAGCAAGAGAAAAGAAGATAGTTACCTAAAAAGGACTTCCTGTAAGACTGTCAGCTGATTTCTCAAAAGAAACTTTGCAGGCTGGAAGGGACTGGCGAGAAGTATTCAAAGTGATGAAAAGCAAGGACATACAGCCTGGATTACTTTGTCCAGCAGAGCTGTCATTTAGAAATGAAGGGCAGATAAAGTGCTCCCGAGAAAGGTAAAGCTAAAGGAGTTCATCATCACCAAGCCATTATTATATGAAATGTTAAAGGGACTTATTTAAGAAAAAGATCAAAACTATGAACATTAAAATGGCAATAAATTCACAACTATCAATAATTGAATCTAAAAAACAACTAAGCAACCAAGCAGAACAGAAACAGAATCATAGATATAGAGATCATTTGGAGGGTTATCATTTGGGAGGGGGAAGAGGGAGAATGGGGGAAAAGGTACAGGGAATAAGAAGTACAAATTGTTGGGTACAGAATAGACAGGGGGAGGTTAAGAACAGTATAGGAAATGGAGAAGACAAAGAACTTAAATGCATGACACATGGACATGTACTAAGAGGGGGACTGTCAGAGGGAATGGGGGGTACCAGGTGGAGGGTGGCAAAGGGGTAAAATTGGGACAACCATAATAGCATAATCAATAAGATATATTAAAATGCATAAATATTTAACTTAAATATTGATTAAATTAGTTCAATGAATGAAGGGAGGGATTACCTTAGCCTAATGATTATACAATGTCATGAATGGGATGGAGGAAGTCCTTGGGGCAAGAAAGTTGTCTTCAGCAAAGATACTGTACCAGCAACATCTACGAGATAATAGCTGAGGTTCCTTTAAGTTTCGAATGCTAAGAATAGATGAACTATGTTTGTTAGTATGTTGAATTTGAAACACAATCAGCATATCCAACTGGACATGGCTACTAGGCAAATGGACTGCCTGTCAGGAGAAGAACAAATGCTCATGAGAGCAGAAGGCACATCTTGTGTTTTTGTGGTATTCCTCATGGTATCTAAGACAGTGACTACTCAGAGAAGTTCATGTAACTTGTATAGACAACATAAGATTTCTTGTCATATTCAATCAACTCTCTAAGAAACTGATCACCTAGTCTAGGATCACTTGGTTCCCGGGTTAACCCCCTGCCTATTGCTGTTTGGCCTTAGGTCTTAGTGTGACTTTTAGATAACTAAATTTGACTTAAAGATGGTATTCTCCCCAACTTCCAGGAAACTAATTTGTGTTTAAAAGGACAAAAGGTCGAGGTTTTCTTTATCTGGGTTTCAATAGCATTAATACCAGAGTATTGCCTCATACATTCCTAAACTTTAGTAAGTAAATATAAGTGTGGATTTATTGTGAAAGTATAATGTTTCATTTGTACTTGTTCTCTCAGATCTACATATTTTTTATACATGGCTGATCTAGATAATTTAACGACCCCAGAATAATTTTTCAAAGTTGATCATGATGACTGGTTATTACTTTCTCATGGCTAATCCAATTCTCCAGGAATTTCACTCTGCTTACAATGTGTGAGGCAGTTGGTAAGAAATGTAAAATGCACAAGATAAAGACTCTTCAAAAGGAGCTTAAAATTTAGTGAAAGAAAAGGACTAGAAACGCTTATAACATAAGACATTCTAGGCTATGTACAAAAGTGAAGCAAAATCTTTTTTTTTCCCCTTAAAAAAATCAATATGCTGACCAGTCTGGTCCAATTTACAAAGCTATACTTCCACTGACTAATATAGAATCTAAAGGGACATGGGATTTAGTGGTAAAAGAGGAATGTGTCTGAGTTAGTCTCCTCTCGTACCTAAATCCCTATCAGAGGATTTTATGTTGGGAGTATTTTCTCAGAGGTGGGGATGGAGCTGAATGAATACTGGTACTCCCACCCTGTTCTTCATCAACCAAGGCACATCTCCATGCTAGGTTATGTCAAGGTGCAAACTTCAGTAAGGGCTGCTCAGGTGTACGCTGGCCATGATCACATTATCTGTGGAGCATGGATTCTGGTCCAAGGGTACTCAATCCAGCTGGCTGGGTGCCCCAGCCTGTAACCAATGGAATGTACACCTCTGAAAGTAGGGCCTGACATGGGCCCCTTCTGAGGGTTCCCAAGGGGACTAGGATGCATATAGATCATCGGGAACCACTGCTCTAATTTAATGCACTCTTTTCTTGCTCTATAAAAGGACTCTGGTCACACACATCACTATTCAATCTTGCGTTTGCACATACTGAGACCCAGTTCAGTAGGTCCGTCAATTTTAAATATATTAACCAACATTTACTAAGCATTTATTATGTGCCAGCACTTAATAGGTACTAAAGCTGAAGACCTTTCACACATTGTGACTTTTAATCTTCAAAAACAACCTTAGGAGGTACATACCATTGGCTTCCTAGTTTATAGATGAAAAAACTGCAACTTACAGACGTTAAGTGACTTACTCAAAGTCACACAGCTATTCAGAGTGGAGACAAGATGTGCACTCTGTGTGCTTGGCATCAAAATTTGTGCTTTTAACCATTAAGGTACAACAGCTTATTTATATGTATGACATAGTCAGTTTTTAAAATGTGTTCTGCATCTTTGTATGAGACTATTTGATACCTATTTATCCACAAAAACAGAGAAAACCAAAACATATACTTGGAAATGATTTTCCAAAAAGATACGTATTAAGCATGTATGTTCGTTCCTAAAACATTTTGCTGAGTATGTGTCTGGAATCTTAGCATGATGCCACTACCGCTCCCAGAGACGGCACGTTCGGTGCTTCACCTGACACTCTGGGAGTCACTGCAGCACAACTGCTGCAGTCCAGCCCATCTGCAGAGGTGACCTCATTCAGCCTGTATACGAATCAGGCAGGCTCTGAAAAACACCACACTGCTGAGCAAAGCTACAGGTTCTCATTGTTTTCAAAACAAAAGAGGGTTCTCCTATTGTTCCAGGGAAGATCACCACCAAAGAAACTAGCTTCTGAGCTCATTCCTCTGATCAGCACATATTACCCTACAGCCATGTGAACGTTAACCCTACTACTAATGAGTGCCAATATTTATGAAACTCCACATGCCAGATACTGCCCTCTAGCTCTCTATTGGTCCTCACACCAACCCCTGGCAGAGATGAGAAGCCTAAGGCACAGAGAGGCTAAGAAACTTGCCCAGGATTATAGTTCTATACTACATAGAACTATATTGTTTTAGTCAAGCAGCACAGTTGGGGTAGGAACCAAGAAACTGGCTCCAGTTCCTGGGCTTGTTACCACCCGCCTCCCACCACTTTCCATGTATCAGTTACTGTGACAGGCACAGAGATTATAAAAATGAATAAGATATAGCTCCTTAGGAAGTAGAGAAACACCCCAATGACAACAGAAATAGAACAGGAGGGCCAGTTTTCCACGTAAGTTTAAAGGAGCAACATGGTAAACACTAACCTAAAACTGTCAAAGAAACTACCAAGAAAGGTTCAATCTGATGGAGTATTAATTTCTGGAAACTGGTCCCCTAAGGCACCGGTCAGCCATGGCGATATATGAATATACAGAAAGGAAAAGAGAAAGAGGCAGGTATGGCCTTAAAATGCAGCCATGACTCAAGACTTGTGAAGGTCTTACCAGGCTGCCGTAGGGATTACAGTGTAGACAGCTGGGTTCCCACTAGGAATTACCTGTAAATGGACCTATAGAGCCTGGCACCTAGTGGGCAATCTGTGAATAAATGGTGATTACTGAGTATGAAGGACTCAGAGGAAACTGTCCTACAATGAGAACCGAGAACCTGTAGGCAGAACCAAGGGAACCCATTAGCTTAAAAAATGGGTTTCCTTTTTCTTAGCAAGGGGAAAGGGCAGATGTCAGAGCAAAGCTACAAGGTGGGAAAGACAGTAGGGGAGAGAGAAGGCAGCACCCACAACCTCATAAGCAGAGATGCCCACAGCTTCCTTTTAATGCAGAGATTGTAAAACGGACATTTAATTTGTGAGTCAAATGTTGTGTTGGTTTGTATATGTATATTTAAAAATCAGAAAATTTAATACCATCTGGATTTCTAAGTTATCCCCTAAAAAGTAGAAGATGTGGCCACACGGGACTCAGATTTCCATAAGACCATTACCGTGGCCCCTACAGAAGAGGCAGGCAACACACTCTGGCCACAAGCCAGACCACTTCCCCAAGGCCTTTCCACTGGGCCTCTTCTTAACTACATTGCATCCCCATGGGGACACATTTGAACTGGTGACCTAAAGTTCAGACACCAAGAACAGGAGGTTAATAAGACTGCTGTGGGGAAAAATTCAAGGCCATGCTTCATATAGTAAGAAGAAAACTTTATAAAGAGACCAGACTGTGGTCTTAATTGGGGAATAAAAGGCCAGAGTGAACCACCAGCCATGAAGTGCTTCCAGCCTAATCTCTGCTCCTACCACCTCCAAAATCATAGTTTTACATGTCTATAAACCTGTTATCTCATAATTAAAATATAATACCTCATTTAACAATAAATATTGAAGATATACATGATCTTATTTAATAATGCTACAACATTAACATTATTGTCCCCCCTTTAAAAATGAGAATATGAAGCTCAGAGAAATAAGTAATTAACTCAAGGTCACATAACTGAAATTTGAACATGGGCAGAGCTCATGAACTTGAGGTAGCATGGGGCATTATACCTAAAGAATGTTAATAGATGCTCTCTTTAACAGGGTTCCATGGTCAAATGAGTTTGGGAAATGCGAGCTTCAGGTTTCTTATTCAGAACCTTTAAAACACTAGAGGTTTTGTGGATCTCCAAGTAAGGAAAGCCATGTCCCCAAATTTAGTTATAAAATCTTCTTTTTCAAGGAACACAGTATGGAATAGGCTGTGGTGGGAAGGATAGGTTCTGGAGCCACCTAAATGAAATCTCATAATTATGGGTTGAGCGATACAGATTTTCCAAAATAAGTCAAACCTTATTTTTTGAAAATAATGTTTTATTTATGGAAATCTCTTAGCTTATGATCTTACCTTTTCCTCATTAACCTGAAATCTCCTCAATTAAAATACATTTTGTTGTTATGATTTTGTTAATCTCAAATTCTATTAACTATCACCGTAATACATCTGTAATAGGAAAATAATGAAAAATAATCTTACATGTATGAGATATTTTGACATTTACTATTTTAAATATTTTTCAATATTATCTTGGTAAAATGGAAATTGCTGGATTCCCATTTCGTTGATGAAGAAAATGAAGCCCAAAGAGATTCAACAAATTGACAAGTCAAAGAGCTACCCAGGGCCAGAATATGAACCCACTCTTTCCATAGAAACATATCCTAAATTTCTTCCAAACGGTACCATGCTGATTAAACACTATTTTCAGTATAGTTTTTGTATTAAATGTATTTTGTTTTCTTATTTATCAGTCATTTTAAGATTAATCATGTAGCTTCCAGTCAGCCACACATTTTGATTAACCCCATTCTTCAGCCACGGTGGTTTACGGAGACTGTATCATCACAGAACTTCTACATAATTTGGTTTAGTCATATTATGATTACTAGGACTTTAATACATTAAGGAACCAATCCTGAGGATCAATAGCCTTTAAAAAAGAAATATGAAAGATTTTTATTTTTATTCTACAAAAGGTAAATATTTATTTTCCCCACAAAACTCAGCTTTCTTTTTATATATAGTTATTCCTAAAGCTCTCTAGCATCCTGTTTTGGTGTGAAAAAGAATATGGGAAGGAGGATATTACAATAATAAAAATAATGTATTTTTCTTCCCTCTGCTGCCTCTTGTCATTTAGTTTCCATGTAACCTGATTCTTATTCTGATCAGAGAAAAGGGAGCTGAAAACCAGGATTTTATTAACACCATTGATATCTAGTCCCCCTCTGCACCCCTTCCTTCCTCAGGCATATGCACAAACAGTCCTCTGGTTTCTAATTATGCATTTTTCAGATGAGATTCTCTGGCTGCCCTCCATGAACATGATGAATAAAGCAGCTTTTGTTTTCAGAGATTTATTTCAAAGACCTCTTCATTATATGCTATTTGGGGGCAGATACATGTCTATAAAAGGTAAAAAAAATGCTGATTAAATAACTACCAAGGAAATGTGCCACCGACAGAACCTATGGTGGTCTACACACACACACACACACACACACACACACACACACACACACACACACACACACACGGGCTTTGAGTATATAAACTTCCTGGGTAGAAAGCAGTAAGCACTTGAAGATATAGTTACAAAATGGATGGCTGCCTGTTTGCTTGTTTTGATAGAGGGGGTTGGAGGGAGAGGGAAATAATGATGTTGCAAAAATTGCCCAATTATTTCCAAGAGTCTAGTGAATTCTGTTATTTCTGTCTTACAGTTTGAATGAATAGGGTTATGAAAGTAAAAGGAAGAGGGGAAAGCAGAATTCTGACAAGGGGGTGGCATCAGCAGCCAAAGAGGGGAGAGCTGACCCTGTCCTCTTACCTAGACTGGCAGAAACCCGGGCCTGCTGGTGCCCTCATCTATATACTCAAGGTGAGTCGGGGGAGGGGAGGCCAAGGAGGAGGAGAGACTTCATTTTTCCAAAATAGAAATAGAGATGGCGCTTGGAAAAATCCATCTTTCTGCTTTTTAATTCCACCACAAGTTGGATGCCACTTAACCCTTAGGCAGCTGGAATAAGTTCTTCAGGAAATAAGTACAAAGTGCCTCACATTTAGGGACACAAAAGAAAACCCACCCACCACAGGCTTCCCCAGTAAAAACAGACACTTGCCTGTGATGAGAACAGACCAGACTGCAGGGCTATCCTGTGTACTCCGTAAGGGTATGAACCAGACTGACTGCATTCAAAACTGTCCGAGAATGTGGCTGGGAGCCTATTACGTGACCTTTCTGAGTCTCAGTTTCCTCATCTGTGTTATGGGGTTATTAAACATATCTGTGTAATAGGTTTTTATGTAAAGTGTTTAAAACATTTCCTGAATGCATGATATGAGGATCTGTTAAACAAACAAACAAATAAATAACTCTAATTGTAAATATAGGATAGAGTGAATGAGATCGTTTCTGCTACTGACCAATTTTATTTCATCATAATTTAAATGGCATCCATGTTTCATTGGAAATTTGTCAAACAAATGAAATACTTTGAAAGTAGAGCTGTGTTCATTCATTTTACAAATGGGGAAACTGAGGCACCAACAGGGCATACTTAAGCGTGTACAACTCTTTTGCAGGTTCTGTCAAGTGCTTCACATCTGGATATCCCCACAGTAGGTGCTCATAAACACTGGTAGCTAGGACTGAACTTCCCGTGGTCTGAGACCTAACTGGGCATGTATCTGAGGTAAGAATATTCTTCACTCTAATTTCATTCCTTTTAAGATTATAATTGCTAAGGAAGAACAGTGATACCTTTGGCATCCTGAACCACTTGGTTTTTACAATGACATTTTTTAAAGCAGAATTATGTACTGGGCATGGGGAACACTCCTTCATTGGTAAGATGTTTGTTTAAAGAGTGTCACTGGTATAATGATGAACTGAGGGCTGGAAAACACCAGACATGGCAGGGCCTTTATTACTTTAAGCCCATCAGGTCTTGGCTAAGCACTCCTTTAAAATGCCTAAAACATCTCTAAGTGTGTTTCACTGGTTACCCTGCTTGGAAAAAAACTCAAGCCAGCGAAACAAAACCAACATATTATATCACAGAATCAGCCAAGTTGAGCCCTCCTTTATCAGCAGGGATATCAGCAATTTCAGTATTTGGTGTCTCTAACTTTTAACATAAAAGATTATCCTATTTTACTGAAAGACGGTGTAATTTTTTTTTAACTTTGGTAAAGGTCATTTTTTTTCAATAGATGAAATCTGATTAAGAGTTAGCCCAGTCACAGAGATTCTACATCGGTATACACACACAAGCTTAGAGCTGTCTGGTAGCAAAGGCTGTGCCACAAATCATCAGATTGAACCATATGAAATTGATAATAATTGACTGTTTGATCTGCCTCAAAAGTAATATCATGGTTCAACCTGATAGTTGTGAAACTTAGAAAAAAAATTCTAAATTCTCTAATTCTGTTTCCTCATCTATAAAATAAGGATATCAGTAGTTTTCTTTATGGAATTATCATAAAGATTATAGAAAATATATAAAAATACTTAGCATAGACACTTAAGCAGGTATATCAGTGCTTAATAAAGGTTGCTTATTATTCATAGTGATAATATCAGCATCTTGGCTCCCACACTGACTTACTGAAGTAAAACTGTGACCCTGCTAAAAAGTACACGAAGAAATATGACTCCTTGAGAAGAAACCACCCCACCCCCCAAGTGCACAGGCAATACACCTAACCATGCCATTCTTTTCCTCTCTCCCTCTTCAGCATTAGCAGCGGCAGCACTTTCACAAAGCAGCTGTCACCTGGAGGAGGTTCCGAGCGCAGAGCAAATAATTACGTCCAACATCTCACACACACCTGGCCTGGATATTGCCTGTGTGTGCTGCTGACAAACGGCACCCTGTGGGACACTGTTCAGCAACAAAACTGGCTGCTTCTTCCACAGCAGCACTAGCAGGCTGGACAATTTTTTAAACTGATCTTTTCCTTTTTTAAAATAAAAACCGGGATATAACCCATATAAAGGCTTTCTGAAATCCACTGTTCTGCCACTATAGCCTACCTTCCTTCCTTCTCGTTATTTAGTTATTTGTTTATTTTAGTTTTAGATCCTTTTGTATTTGCAGTCAAGAGAACACTGACATGTTCTGAAAGTGTTTCTTGTGCATTGGTTGTCTCTCTGCAGCTATACTGGGCACTCTCTAAGACAGGAGCAATCTCCATTACTGGGCACACACCAGGCTCTCAAAAAATACAGGGTGACTAATTGATGCTGTAAATCCCTTTGTGAGAATGGCTCCTCTCCTCTGTCATTCTGCACACTTCTGGGCTACAGATCTTCAAAACAGCAACCACCTATGTTTTTGGCTTCTTATAAACTCTGCCATGCTACTGTGATTCCAAATACTTGACCTTTTCTTTTTAATTGAAAAGGTAATGAAGCCCACTGCCCTGACTTCTGCCACCCTGTACACACAGGTTTCTTCACGGCCACTGCACCTGCAGTGACAGGTAGGCCAAGTCCTGTGAAGAGGTTTGTCTGAGCACAATCCCACCAGTCCAGAGCTCCCTCCCCACCCAGATGGTGGATCCCCTGCTGGGTGAGAGAAGTCATTGCCTGAACTGCCAATGGTGGATTAGGGCTTAGGGATGCTGTAACCCTGGCTGAGAACTTGCTCTTGGAAACTAGCATCAGAAGTGCTGAGGAAGAAGGAGCTAAGCAGCCACCAGAGGACATAACCACTATTAACTCTTATGTAAATGGAATGGAAGTGTTATCAGATTTCAGGAAACAGCAACTAAGATTAATGGATGCAGGAGGACACTTTGAAAGACATGATGGCAATAAATTTATTTTTTCTTCCAAAACTACTGCTAGGTATTAGTGTATCCTGCTTTAGCAGTCTCCATGGCCTTGCTTCCCTATGAATTTAGTATACAGTTTAGTGAAGTAAGTAAATATAATTCAATCCTTCGGACAGTATTGTGAAGGGAAAAATATGATAAAGTCACATCAAGTTCAGTGACATATTCAGGCAAATCTCATATTTTCCCTGCTCTTGCCATGGATTTAGTCTTTTTATTGTAAAAGGAGCCCCATTTCCTTTTAATGGAGAATGGTATCTAGAAACCAAGATCTGGGTTCCAGGTGTGCTCACTGCTACTGCTGTGTCACTGTTTCTAGGTCCTCGAAGTGGACAGAGCTAGGGAGGAGGGAACACACATGTGCACACACACATTTTACTTTCCATCTAAAAAAATCATGAGTGTATATCACTACCTTGAATTCTAATCTAGCAACCAAGATTTGTTCTTGCCTTTTCTTTTCTCCTATGTATAACTCCTTTCTTCAATAGTGAGAAACCTGACTCCCATTATCCTCAGCACTGTCTACTCCTTTGCTGAAGCTAGAAGAAATACAAGATAAGTGACCCCACAGACTAGAGTTCAGTATTTTTAACAGTCTTTTTTTTTGGGGGGGGGGGTAACTTACTTTCAGTGAAATGCACAAATCATAAATGTATATTTTTATGAGTTTTGATATATGTGTACATTCTTAGAACCCAGCTATCTAGATAAAGAACACTTCCAATCACCCCAGATAATACAAAAGTTGTCTAAGAATCACTGAGACATAGAAGGTACCTTGAAGAGGTGCCTGCTGGCCAAACCTGGGAAAATGAGAGGATCATTTAAAAAAAGAATAATGGTAATAGATTTCAACTCACCGAATAAAGTAAATAAATGAGGGAGAAAGGAAAGCGCTTCTTGTAGTAGAATGTCAATGATAAATATCAATTTTCATTAATCACTAAAACCTGTGAGTAAATTCAGAGTATTGCCCAGTAAATAAATTACTTATTATTTACAAAGGGAAAAAGAGTAGCTATCTGGTAGAGAAATTTGGCCTAGTAATCAAAGCTATCACCACCAATGTGGGGCAAACTGACATCACACTCCTCCTGCGATATAATGTATTGAAAAGAAGAAAACATTGCTCCTGTAGCATTCCTGCAAAACACGCACAATCCAAATCTAATCATGAGAAACCCACAGACAATTCAAATTGAAGCCTCTTCTTCTACAAGTTGTTTTTAATATTCAAAGAATGTCAAAATCAAGAAACATAAACAAAGGTTGAGAAATTTTTCCAGATCAAAGGACACCAAAGACATATAATGACTAAGTGCAGGTATAAAATTGTATTGGATCCTGGATCAGGAAGAAAATAGCAATAAAGGACATAATTGAGAAGGCTGACAAAATCTGTGTATGGGCTATGGATTAGATGTTGACTCAACACGAAACTTCCTGACTTTATTAACTGTACCATGATTATATAAAAAATTTTTCAGAGATGCAATTTAAAACCGCAATAAGATATTAGGCACACATCTTTCAGAATGGCTACTATCAATAAATCAACAAAAACAAGTGTTGGTAAGGATGTGAAGAAAGGGGAACCCTTTTGCACTGTTGGTGAGAATGCAGATTAGTGCAGTCCCTGTGGAAAGCAGCATGGAGATACCTCAAAAAGTCAAAAATGAAACTAATTTTTGACCCAGCAATACCACTTCTGGGAATATATCTGAAGACACCCAAAGCACTAATTCAAAAGAACATATGCACCCCTATGTTGACATTATCCCAGATATGGAAGCAGCCCTGGTTTCCATCAGTAGATGAGTGGATAAAAAAAAGCTGTGGCATATTTACACAATGGAATACTACTTGGCTATTAAAAAGAAGGAAATCTTAACTTTTGCAACAGTATAGATGGACCTGGAAAGCATTATTCTATGTGAAATAAACCAGTCAGAGAAAGATGATTTCACTCATACATGGAATCTAATGAAAAAATAAATAAAATAAATGAACAAACAAAAGAGAAATAGACTCAGAGAATAGACTGACAGCTGTCAGAAAGGAGGGGTGTTTTGGGGGTTGGGTAAAAAAGGTTAAGGGATTATGCAAAAGAAAAAAAATCTCATAGACACGGACAACAGCATGATGATTGCCAGAGGGAAAGGGCATGGGGGGAGGTAGAGGAGGTAAAGGGTTATAAATGGTGATGGAAGGAGACTTGACTTGGGGTGGTGAACACAAAATACAGAACACAAATGATGTATCATGGAACTGTATACCTGAAACCTATATAATTTTATTAACCAATGTCACTCCAATAAATTCAATAAAAAGAGAAAGAAATAAATATATTTAAAAGATTTTTTTAAATAATAGGTAAATAAGAAAATACATGCTAAAGCAGGGGTCCCCAATCCCCAGCCTGCAGACCACTCACCTCCCTCACTCTGTGGAAAAACTATCTTCCAGGAAACTGGTCCTTGGTGCCAAAAAGTTGGGGACCACTGGGCTAAAGCATTTAGGAGGAAAGGGCATGTGTGCATCACTTGATCTGATATGTCTGGAGGAGATGTATATATGTATATTTATATATTTATATCATGGAAATACTATATATAATACTCATTATATACCTTACAAAAGATACCATGTATATATTTGATACCCATCATTCACAGATTCCATATTTGGCAATTTGCCTACTCCTTAAAACATATTTGTAACCCCGAAGTCAATACTCTCAGCACTTCACAGTCATTTGAAAAAGAGCAGAGTAGCAAAGAATTTGAGTTGCTTGACTCTCACATCCTCAGCTGAGGCTGAACAAGGTGATGCTCTGCCTTCTTGTTTCAGCTCTCTTATTGCAAACAACCGTCCATTCCAAAGTCTACTTAGTGCTACATTTTCCCTATTTTTGTGCTTTGTATATTGGTGATTTCAATGTTTAAAATGGTCCCCAAGCACAGTGCTAAAGTGCTATATAGTGTGCCTAAGTTCAAGAAGGCTGTGATGAGCATTACGGAGAAAATACGTATCTTAGATAAGCTTTGATTAGGCATAAGTTACAGTGCTGTTGGTCAGGAGTTTGATGTTAATGAATTAAACAAGGTGTCTTAAACAGAAATATGCCTAAAATAAGGTTATCCACTGATTGGTTGATGAAAATATAATCGGAGACTGTTATGAACCTAATACTGTATTTCTCCCAAGAGCTTCAGTTCAGTATTCAGCATTCAGGGAGAGTTTAGAGAACATAACTACTCCAAATATGAGAATCAACTGTGTACACACACACATACACACACACACAAACCCAATCTGCATAAAGGGTATTTGAGTGTTCCTTTCACTGTTCTTTTACCTCTTCTGTAAGTTTGAATTTATATGAAAGTTAAAAATTACTAAAAATCACACGTATAAAACAAATAGACAAAAATTTAATACATGCACATAGCAAATAAACCAAATATTATAAAGGTTTACTATATAAAAATGATGTCTCCCTCTTAACTTAGACCTCTAGCCACCCCTCCCCCCAGTGCAACCACTGTTGAGAGCTTCTGGTATATTCCTCCAGGGGTTTTCTGTGAATACACAGACAGCCTATATTTTTCTTATTTTCTAAATCCAAGTGGGAGCATGCTATAGCTACTGTTTTTCAATTTACACAGAGAGCTATCTTATTCTTTTTCACTGTGATATAACATTTCTTTTACAAGTGGTCCATAACTTATTTGACCAATCTCTTCTAAATACAGGTCTAGGTTATTCTTAATTTTCTACTATTATAAACATCATAGCTCCATACATTAGATCCACTTTTCTAAACATACTCTCCTAATGATTTTAATAAAGTAGCTGCGAGGCACATGCAATTAGCATATTCACCATTTAAATACAAATGCCACTATTGAAGTGTCCCTGGGAAAAGTCTGTCAGTCTTGACTGTGCAGTAAGCTAAATATGCTCCTATTTTCACCATGATTTTAGTTAGTAAATACTTAAATTCGCAGATTACAGGAAATGCTATACTTTTTCTAACTGAAATGCTCTGCTTCCTTGATAACATTCATTAACCATTACTGAGTGCTGCCATGACCAATACACTGTGCCAATATTACAAAGAAAACCAGCACTGAGCACTGAAGAGAAATGGAACAAAATCTGATCCACTGTACTTTAGAGTCTTCTAAGCCTAGAAGCAGAAAGAAAATAGGCCCAACCACGATACTACTCGGAAAGGGCTACAAATAAGCCTAGTGTGCATCAGGCACTTAAATTTTGTCAAATGTCTGTGGAATAAACAGAGTGTTTAGAGGAAACACTAAAATAAAGGAGAGAGAGAGAAAGGGCGTAGGAATGGGAGGACTATAGAGCAGTGTGACAGTGGCCTTGCGGAGCACAGAGAAGAAAAACGCACTCCCAGCATCAGGGCAGGGCTGCAAATCCAGAGTGTCCTCCTGTCAGTTCCAGGACTCTACACTGCAAGTGTCTTCACTGTGATAGGGCTGTATCGAGGTAATAGCACCTACACGCCCTAGGGCCAAGACTAAATAAAATTACACACAAACTTACATATACACATGTACACTTATATATATGCATAAACAGACTTACATACATGTGTATATATACACAAACACATATAGGAGAGAGAAAGTGCAGAGGGCTGGCTAAAGCACACTGCTTGGCCCAGGGTAAACATTCAGTAAAAGCTAGCTGTCATTTCCAGCAAGGGAAATGGGGAGATAGGGGCCTTTTGGAAAGAAGCAATGGAGCAGAGGCATGACTGCAACCCCGGTGAGAACAGGGACTATGCCATAGTCACAAACCAATGGCTGAGTCCAGAGTCTGGATCACAAGAGACTCAGCGAAACGTTATAAAATCTATGAGCCAAGAAATAATTAAATTCTGAGAGCAGAAGTCCTATGTGACTGTCAGAAAGAGGGCATGAAGGAGGCAAGGGCAGGAGACAGGCTAGGAATGGACAATTAGTGAACAAAAAACTTGGATATCATGCTATGGAGCTCAAGATCCATTCATGCAACAGGGAACTATTAAAAATGTTAAAACAAGATACTGAGGTCATGATATGAAGATAGTGGCTGGAAATGGGAAGATCCCAGAGTCACTGGAAACAGTCAGGTTGTTGTTGTAACAGTGGTTGTCAGAGGTTCTCACATGTTAAGATACCTAAGCATCACTGGGAACATAGTAAGAAGCAGATTTCTAGATCCCATCCCCAAAGATTCTGACTGGATAGAACTAAGACAGACAGAAGTATTGAGGAAAAAAAATCATATGTGAAGAAGAAGGAAGATGAGAGATTTCGTGATAGATGGTCTTAGTTTTTCCCAGTGACAAAATGAGGTTATTTGTTCAAGGTTGGAGGTTGGGGAGGCTGTGGCACAAATCTAGAACTCCCAATGAGAAATCATGCATTTGTAGAGGGTTCTACCAGCCCTGCCGTGCTAGTAAGCATGTTCAAGATGGAAACGTGCAAACAGGAAAAAAGGGAATTTGGGGATCAACACAGAAAAAAGGCTTAAGAAGGTAAGCTGGCAGAAATAGAGGGAACTGCGGGTGCTGGTGAGAGAAGAGGGGAAGTCATTAACCGTGGGCTGGTCTGGACTTTATGGAGCAAGAGGTGAGGTGATGCAGGCAGATTTGCAGACTGGTAAGAGACAGAGGGAGAAGAGGAGACCTAAGAGAGAGGGCTTGATGGAAATGTGGGAATTGGAGGGGCAGAACAGAGGACTGTGCTACAAGAGGGTACTTGTGGCAAAAGATCAGTAGTTGGATGATCCAAGTGCACTTCTGAAATAAATGTGTGCAGTCAAGTGGAAATGCTTTTTGTCTAATTTATAGAAAACCAAGTAACTGTGGTACCTGGGCCTTGCCCCTAGGATGATGGAGAGAAAAATCCAGCCATGTGTCAGGCCACTAGGCAATGTAGGAAGGTGATCAGATGATAGCAAGAGGGGTGGGAAGATGCTGTTATAACCTGAGGGCTCCTGATTCAAAGTCCTCCTAAAAATGCCAAATTTGGGGAATCTTAATCAAGGTCTCATGGTGTCTTCAACTTCTGTTGCTTTAAAGGGCAGGATTCTTTATTCACTAGTTTTATTATATGGTTAACAATATTTTCCATTAAATTATCTACTATTCTTAAAGCTATGTAAAGATCTAAATCACTTTTAAATGAAGGTATTACACTCCTATGTCACAAAAAAGGCATGAATTAAGTCAGACCAAAATAAAATTGACAGGTGTTTATATTAATGCAGACTCACCACCCATAGCTTCATACATTTCTTTAGGCTCTCCTCTGATGATAATGAAACTAATTAGTCAATAAATACTGTTTGAGGCTCTACCTCATTTGTTCAGTGCCCAACTTCAATTTACATCCTAATGAGTGCATATTTGCCTTTCATAGATGTGGTATGTGAAAGTAAGTAAAATGAAGAAATGTCCATTTAAGTATAAAGTTACCGTGTCTTCATGAGAAATTTGAAAATGAAACAGCCAGTGGATCTACTTATTTCTTCTGTATTAGGAAAAAAGGTGATCACAGGATGAGAGGATTAATGAGAATTATTTTGGAGAGGCGTGGTAATGGAGGTGCCTCTTTCATAAGAATAGATGCAGAAACAGATGGAAAATAGTTTATCCATTAGGCTTGGTCTCTGTTGAAACTGGAAATGCATGCTGCAGTGACAGTGCAGCTGTCCTCCAGGATTCTGGGAACCTGTCAATAACCTTTCTTGTTCCACTTCTAGCATCTATTAAATAATCAGATTCTCCCCTTCTGCAATTATGCTGAGGCTCCACACCCAGAGATATCCTTTGAGGCTGAACTAGCCCATTAACAAAGTATGCTTTCCATTCTCTTTTTCTTTTAAAAAGGTTAAACAGCACAATACAATTTTCTGTGCAGCAGGCGTGTAGCTAACGAAGTGATAATTGGGAAACTCTGAGAAGGAAAAAACCCTATAAAACTAGAAATCTGCAGTATCTGGGAAGAGGGCAACTGAATTACCTTTAGAAGATGCAAAGTTATGGTAATAAATGCTAACAATGCAAACTGAAGTCCATAAAAGTAAAAAAAGATTTTATGGCTTTCATCATTCCACTAGAACACAGAGGGCATACCATAATCAGGATTGTCGAAGTTTTAAATAATGCAAGCAAACTTCCAATAACCATCCTCTTTTCTCATGTCCTTACGTTTCCAACAAAATAAACACATTAGGAAGATCTTCCAAATATTCCAAATGTGAACAGTATTTACTAGAATATTTGATTCTATTTTTTCATTTTACAGTCTTTGATCAGAAAAAGAAATATTTCTAACTTACAGAATCATTCCAGAAGGAGAGATCTCCAAAAGCTTAAAATAACTGTGATTTGCGGTATCTCTCTCTCTCTCAATAATTTGACATTAGCCTTCAGTGATGATTGGTGTTTATATAACAGTCCTTCAGCAAGGTTCCAGAGTATGTAACATCTCCAAGGAGGCACATCAGCTAGTGCATCGAGCTAAGCAGGCACCACAGACTGTATGTCTGACTCTGAAGCCCCACTTTTACAGCCCCCCCCCACCCCCGACTTCCATTCATGTAGTCCTCTTGTCTGCAGGAAGCTTCACCTGTATCTTATTTGTTGGCTGTTGCACTCTGCCCTTTTTAGAGCAATTTCCCAATACCAACACTTGTCCTCACCACTACATCTCGCTTGGCAATGATATATACACCCCAGACTTACCCTGCCCTGGACCACCCTCTCAGAACTCAGCTTTGACTTGTCCCCCACAAGAAACACCCCTGTTCCAACTTCCAATTTCTGCCTTGTCCTGAGATGTCACTTAGGCGCTGCACCACCTGCAACCACATGCTCAACTGAGGACTTGCCTATGCCAACTAAAACAAAATAACATGATGACAAAGACAACAACAAAAAGTAGAGTATGCAAAGGTCATATGGACAAACCTAAGTTTAAATTTTTCCGCTCATGTAAATTCTTCAAACCTGTTTTTTTACTGTTTCCCATTCATCCTGCCCTGAAAGCCAGAAACCTGGGAATTATTCTCCTTCTCACTTAAGTTCACCTTAAGTGTTTAAACGTCGGGTTTGCCCAGGTCTGTACGTGTAGCTGCAGTCTGCACGCAGCGGTGGCAGCACACTATTACCAGAGCCCCCTTCAGCTCTCAGAGAGAGAGCCACATTCAACTTAGATGGTAAACTATACGGTCGCCGTACTTCTGCCAACACCAGGCTCCAAGACTTCAATTTTTCATCTAAAATGTCTTGATCCCAAACCCTACCTTTTAGTTTTGCTTATTCTGCTTTCTTCCCCAGACACTATGCCAGGTCTAGAGGGGACTCCTAGCCTTGTGGCCCCAACCCACCTTTTCATATTACCTGTCTAAAATGAAATCGGATCACAACATTTGTTGTGTTGCTAACTATCTTCCAGGTAATATCCAAACTCTAGCCTTCATAGTCTACAATTTCCTCTTGTCCACATTTGCCCTTCCATCTCAGAACATTCCCCTATACATACCCTAAAACAAAACCAGAGATATGGCAGGGTCATGACTCCAAGCCTATGTCCTTGATTCTCTTCCCCCCTTAACTGGCTTGTCTCCCACTCAGTACAGACTTCTATGGGTCACCTTTATTAAAGCACTTATCCATATTATGTTCCCTCCATCAGTGTATGAGCTGTCTGTGGGCGAGGGACTATACTCAGTCTGCATCCCCAGTGTCAGGCACAAGACCAGATGTTCAGTTTTCTGAAAAAATAATTGATAATGTTCTTGTGTTTGGGATAAATCCTGTCACATGTCATACACATCATCTGTGGTCTGAATGAACGTCGGGTGAAAAGCTCCCTTTGTGGATTTCTCGCAGCCCGAGACCATTTCTTCCCTGCTATGTTGACAACCCAACTTGGGTCAGAAGCACATATTAAAAGAGTGACAGAGACAGACTATGAGAAATGTCACATAGAAAAAGACAGTAAGAGAGACAGAGACATAGAAGGACAGAGACGGACATGAGACAGAAGTAGAGAGGCTTATATCCTTCACTGTTAGCACAATCAATCATAAGCCAACTAAAGGAATTCTTTAATGTCCAGTCCTTATAGACCACCAGTTATGCCACTGCAGGGACAGCAGCCAGTGCATATGCCCAGGATGAGGAGCTATCCTTGTTTTTATACCTGCAGAAAGGAGTTGTAAGGAAGGGCCACACTGATGGAGAACTGCTCTTGAGGCTCCTTAATAAACCTCGGTTCTAAAGGAAATTATTTTAAAAGATAAAGATGTGGGTCTCTTTCACTAATGCCATTCATATTAGCACCTTCTTTTTGTTCCTCTTGATCGTAGAATTCAAAATTAGTTTTGAGGTATTTCTGCTACTTGGTAGGACCTTTCTGAGGAACAAGGGCCCAGGAACAGACATAATCTCTCTTCATAAGCAACTAAAAAATAAAAAACACTGGCAAAATTAGGTCGAAATGAATATCAGAAGTAGCAATATAATCTGAGGTGTACATCAGAGAAGATTTAAAAATCTTACTCACTGCATAAAATGAAATGACTATGAACTGACCCTGGAGAGTATCCAACTGGACTTACTTCACCAGTGCAGAAATTTAGTGATATAATTGATAGGTTAAGTGGTGCAAGGCAAAATAGCTATGACTAACTAATGGTTCTAAGCCTGACGCTTCTGAATCACAGCTCAATTCTTTCGCAACACATACTCACAAATGATGTCAGGGGCTGATATGACTAGTATGTAAACTGATTATATTCATAATTTGCAAAGACTGCAAGAAGCAACTCTTTCTCCTCTACTGTCTGAACTTCAGGAACCTCAACATATAAGACCTAAAGTGTATATAGCCTATAACACTAGGCTATACTAAAAAAAAAAAAAAAAAATAGGTGGGTATCTAGAAAATTAACATAGAGATAATAAAAAATAGAGCAAAAAAAAGGTGCATGCAAATAATACCAATGACCTTGTAGCCAGTAATGACCTAAATGTATTATACAAAGAGTTTTCAAACACGATGCTTGACAATTGTGATCTGTATTGTCAGAAATTTGTTGCGAACACCACAACAGTCATATTTACAAATAATTTACCTTTGAAAATATATTATAAAAATCTCAAACAACCTTATTTTAAAAATGAGCAAAGGACTTGCATAGGCATTTGTCCAAGGAAAATATACAAATGGCTAATAAGTCCATGAAAATATTCTCAATATCACTAGCCAGCAGAGAAATACAAATCATAATCACCATCAGATACATCTTTATACCCACTAGGTTGGCTACTATTAAAAAAAAGCAGAAAATACAAACTTTTGGGAAGAATGTGTACATTGTTGGTGGGAATTTAAAATGGTGCAGCTACTGTGGGAAACAGTATGATGGTTCATAAAAAAGTTAAAATTAAATTTACTATAAAATCCAGCAATTCTACTTTCTGGGTATACACCCAAAAGGACGGAAGCAGGGTCTTGAGAGATATTTATACACTGATGTTCACAGCAGAATTATTCACAAAGGTCAAAATGAGGAAGGATCCCAAGTAGCTATCGATAGATGAATGGATAAACAAAAATATGTCACAAAAAGACATAATTATATAAGATACCTACAGTAATCAAATTCATAGAGACAGAGAATGAAGTGGTGGTTCCCAGGGGCTGTGCAATAAGGGGTTGAGAAATAATTATTTCATTATTACAGAGTTTCAGCTTGGGATAATGAAAAAGTTCTGGAGATAAATGGTGGTGATAGTTGCACAATAATGTGAATGTACTTACTACTACCAAACTGTACCCTTTAAAATGATTCAATGGTAAATTTTATGTTCTATGTATTTTAAAATTTAAAATATATATACATACATTGTATATATTATACAATCATTTATATATATTACAGCTTGTATATTATATAATAATTTATATATGATATATATGTTTTTATATTTCTATGTATATTCAAATCAGAGTGGAGTCAAGGTTATCACTTTAAGAATATCAAATTGACTTATTTGCATACAAGTATGCTTTGGCTGTGTGGGAGAATGGTGGAATTGCTAACAGTTCAGAATGCCATATAACTTGGCTTCTGGTGAACAAGGACTCATCTAAAAACCTAACTGTACAGGAAATTAATGCCTCATGGTCTCATTTTAACTTTCTTCATGATGCCACTATGAGTTCATGCTTTGAATCACCTCTTCCTTTATAGAAAAAAGAAGCCTAAGAGGAGAAAAAGCAATAGATAGAGTCTCTTGAACCAAATTCCCACTAACTTGGTGACTATATAATCAGGAGTTAGGCACACTAAATTGCCAAACAAAAAAAAAAAGCTAGTTGTCAACTGGGTACCCTGAGGCCAAGTGGAGGCCATACAAGGCCAGTAGACCAGGAAGGGTGAGCAGGGTATTTATGATTTTAAAAATAGAGAAAAATGAGCACATGTTCAAAATGAGCTTAGAAAACTAGATTTTTGAAACACTGAAAAATCACAATAAGCAGAAACTCAACCAACTACATTAAGGACCAGAAGACACTTTAGAAAAAATTTTAATATTAAAGAATAGCTAAATACTTTAAAGTAACATAATAAAGATATTCAAATTGCTAAATAAAGAACTAATAACCATTTTAAAAATCAAGGAATTAGGAAACAAAATCAGGCAGAAACGAAAAAAGAAGGTAGAGAAGAAAATAAAATAAAGTGTCTTAGAAAAAAGAAGTAATAGTTACAAAGTTTAAAAAATTTGAATAAAACTATTAAGTTGGTAGAAAGTACTAAGAAACTGACTATGACTAGCACAGGAGGATAAAGAATCGTTAAGATACTTGGCTGATAACTAAGAAGCTCCAGTACATAAGAGTAGACCAGAAAAAACATGGTGGATGGAATGGAGGACAACCACTATTCAAAGAGAGCTAATAAGGCAGACTTTTCTACAGTACTAACCATCATAAATAAAGATAAATCTATGCCAATATGTATCACAGTAAAATTGGAAGGATTCAAATGTAAAAAGAAAGACATAAACAAGAGAAAATCCTCATTATCTGCAGAGAAATAACAATTCTGTTAACATCAGGCTTCTCAAGAACAAAGGTCAGAAGTAGAATATTCGAAGTGCTTTGGGTGAATGACTGCCCTTCTAGAATTTTATACCCCACTAAATTATCATTCAAGAATGAGGGCAACATAAACACATTTTCAGATATATAAAAAACAAAAGAGTTTACCACTTATAATCCCTCACATAAAAAATATTCAAAGGATATATTTCATTAACAAAAAAGCAAATTCTAAAAAAAAGCTTAGTATAAAAAAAGTGATCACAAAATTTGATAAAATGTTAGTAAATGTGCTTAACTATTGACTAATTAAAAAGTTTTTTAAATGTCAACATAATAAGAGAATATTGCAAATAACTTCAAGCCAATACATTAGAAAGTTAGATGAAATGGACAAATTCCTAGCAAAAATACAATTTATTAAAATTGACACAAAACAAAAACAAAATCTGTATAGCTTAATGAATGGGAAAAATTTAATCTGTGGTTAAAATTTCCCACTAAGAAAACTCCAGGGCCATAAGGTTTCACTGGCAAATTTGATCAAAAAGTGGAGAAAAAAAGAAAAAAATGTCAATCTTTAAAATATTCTCACAGAAAATAGAAAAGGGAAATACTGACCCTGGTCAGTGTGGCTCAGTTGGTTTGAGCATGGCCCCGTATACCAAAAGGTTTCAGATTCAAATCCTGGTCAGGGCACATACCTATGTCGTGGGTAAAATCCCCGGGCAGGGCGCATATGGGAGGCAACCAATCGATGTTTCTCACATCGATGTCTCTCTCTTTCTCTCTCCCCTCTTCTCTCTCGAAAGTCAATAAATATATTGAGAAAAAATTAAAAAGAAAAAGGAAATAGTTCCAAACTTAATTTTATATGGATAGCATAATCTTAACATCAAAAGCTGGTAAGAAAGGCCATAAGAAACACAGAGAGTTACAGACCTATCTCACCCCTGAATGCAGATTTAGAAATCCTACAGACTTGCAAATCAATTCTAGAAATATATTTAAAAGATACTGTATTTTAAACCAAGTTATGTTATTCCCAAAACAATCACTATATGTCACTACATTAACCGAATAAAGCCAAAAAATAATGAGATCACCTCAAAATATATGGAAGGGCCTGAAAAATTTTAAATCATTTATGATAAAAACTCTTTGCAAACTTAGCAAAGTAGGAAACATCCCTAATTTTTATAAAAGGCTTTACCAAAAAACTTACAGCAACTACTGTAAATAAATACTAATTTCAAAACTTTCAAGATCAGACATTTAATTAGGTTTTAATTTTACATTATCATAGTTCATTTAGTTCAATCTCCCCAATTAGATTTATTCCAATAAGAATCAAAGAATCACTAATGGTAAAATAGCTTTTTTGAAGTTAGTATAAATTGCCTTTCACATTTAGATCTACAAACATCCTGGAATTCACTGTTGAATAATTACAAATATGGTGTCACTTCATTTTTTCCATATGGATACTCAATTATTCCTCTGCCATTTGCACAAAAGGCTTTCCTCCTGCCTCCCTGTTCCCTAGTGCAGTTGTTATCATAAGTCTAGCATAACACAGAGGTGTGTTTCTGGGCTTCTTATTCCATCTGTGGGCCTATATGTCTATCTTGCGTCAGTTCCATACTCTCACAGTTATTGTAACTTTTAAAAAGACATCAGATGAAGCAAATCTTTCAACTTAGTTATTTGCCTATTCCTGGCCCTCTGTATTACCATGTAAATTTTAGAATCTGCTCATTAAATTTCTCATGTAATTGCTCTAAATTTCTATTTTTTAAAACTATTTTGGCCATTTAATATATATTTTGAAACAATCATACAAATTGCTTTTGGATATATGTAAATAGCATTACAATGGTAAAAATCAACTTGAAGTCAGTTGTCACCTGTGGGGAGTAAAGCAGGGAGAGGAAAATGTTATCAGGGAGGCATAGGTTTGTCAACTAACTGCGTTTCCTTTTTTTTTTAAACTATGTATTCTTTTTTTTTTTAGATTTTATTTATTTATTTTTACAGAGAGGGGAAGGGAGGGAGAAAGAGAGGGAGAGAAACATTAACATGTGTGGTTGCCTCTCATGTGCCTCCTACTGAGGACCTGGCCCACAACCCAGGCATGTGCCCCGACTGGGAATCAAACCAGAGACCCTTCGGCTCACAGGCTGGCACTCAACCCTCTGAGCCACATCAGCCAGGGCTGTCAACTACATTTCTAATGCTTTCAGTCCTGAAAATAATCTGTGGTAAAATCCTACCAAATTTGTAGAGGTAGACAGTTGGCTGGAGGGCACACAGTCCTATTTATATTAACAAATCAAGTCAAGGAATATATGTATGTATGTTTAGAATAGTTCATCATTTTAAAAATGAATAAAAATAAATATAAAATAGCTATATGGTATGCAAACATAAATTAACGTGTAGTTCAAACTCTGCCAAATGGACTCTATGAGGGTCATCTATTTATGATTCACTCTCCTTGGTAGTGAATTATAGTCAATAATAGTAATTTATAAATCTCATAGGGAGACTCTTTAGAAAATACATTCTTCCCTCTTATTGAAGGAAAACATTTTATTCATTACTCAGCTATGTGACAGAAAGAATAATTAAGCTATCCACTACATAAATTACTGCTTAGTTTACCCATTCTTCATATGCAAGATTACACATACAAAATGAAAACGTAAATGTACCATTGGAAAACCTGTGCAAGGATGTCATTGCAAAGCAATTCTCATTTCTCTACCAAAACACAGGCCAACTTTTAAGTCCTAACATTTCAGATGAGACCAGATTCTCCTCTTATCCTGCGTGTAAAGGAGCAGTGCATGCTTGTAATTGAAACAGTGAAGAGATTTGTTTTTCCTGTTGTCCAGGATGAGGTCCATTAAAGACACAGAACAACTATGCTTACCTGTGTTGACTAAGAATTCAGTAAGGTAAATAATTTTATTTAATTTGGTCACTAGAACATGAATATAAACCTTAGATTTTTCCATTTACGTTGGCTCTAATCAACACTTGTTATTTGACAACTTTGAGGATCTGATCCCCAGGGTGAGCAACCTTGAAGTTAATGTTCCAACCCTTTTCCCTTTGGCCAACATAGTTAACTTCGTTGGATGTGCCATGAAAACCCTGATTCCTATACTCACTTTCAAACAGAGAAAATACTGCCCCATAGCCACATACTACTACCATGAATCCTATCCATCTGTCCTGTGAAAGTAAACAGAGCTAGTTCTAGGCAAAAGGAGTATTTTACATTTGACTAGGGATCAAAGCATCAAACTAAAGGAAGCAAACTCTAATGGGTGGTTTCAAGCACTAGCCAGCAGAAAGTAAAAGATTTCAGGGTAGAATAGCTTTTCAAATAGTCCCATTATTCCATTTCATAAGTGACTGTCTATTCATAAAAACAGTGCCATAGTAAGAGATAATTGTCTACAGAGAGGGCTTAATTGAATACATCTGGCATTGCTGGTGTAAAATAATGCAAAAGCGTTAAGTCTTTTTTATGATAAGAGCTCAGTATAAGTATCAGAAAACAGCAGGCTAAATTCCACTACCTTGAAAACGAGATAAGAGGAAAGTCTGCGGAGGACTTCTGGAAAACTTTCCCCTATTGTTTAAAAGCTTTTGACCTTGTTGTAGGAGTGATTCTTGATACCCCTGCTGCCATCTTTTAAGCCTGAGGGAAAAAATGCTCAAATTTTAGAGCCCTGGCATTATTGAAGGTTTCATGGTATTTTGTTCTTATTTAAGCCATTTTGAGTTTGGTCTTTCTTGGCTGAAGCCAAAATACACCCCTACTGCTCTCTTGTAAGAAGTAATTCCCATAGTCACATCTGGAAAAAACCATTGAGCTGCCTGCCCATCACTGCTTAATTGACATGTTCTTTCTTCATATGGCAAGTCCTTCAAAACTATTTGTTTCTGGTCTTTATTCTGAAGATTTCCTTTTAAAACTGTAACTTTTTTCTCCACAGCTTTATGGAGGTATAATTGAGAAATCAAAATTGTATCTATTTATGGGGTAAAACATGATGGTTTGATAAACACACACATTATGAAATGATTACTAAAACTGTAACTTTCAACTTTATAATCCATCAACTATTAGTATCTGGGTTAGATGATTCTGCAGTATTAATGTATCTCTTTGATTCCGGAGATAAAAATACCAAAACCTCTTCTAGTTAGATGATTCCTAAAATATATTGCACATATTTTGTCAAATTTTATAGATGTTGGCAAGATTTAAGGTTTAATGTATTGTCTATAAATAGAAAGTTCTTGTACATTTCCATAAGGTTAATAGCCAAGAAAATGTAATATGGGTATTGAATGTGTGTATATATAAAGGTCATATAACACATAATCTTTCCAATCTATACTACAAGAAAGCTATTAAAGTAGATGCTGAGGACCTCCTTATTTTTTTTAAAAGTACCTTAAACAAAGAAGAAGTTTGTGGTAGCAATTCTCTAAATATGAACCACACATTTAGAGAAATAAAACCACATATTTCACAGAACCACTGCTTTCAGGAAAATACAGAGTGGTCATAAATCTGCAGCCCCCTGATGAGAGAAGCTCCAATACAAACATGGGCCACAATCCACAGGACTCTAAACAGACTATGAGGTCAATGAAATATCCTGGTATCAGAAAGTGGGGTTGATATAACTCCACTGTTAGCAAAGCAATCTGAGGATGGAACTGTGGGAACAAAGGACCAGGAAATACGAAGACGGTGTCTGCTGTGCTCAAAACCTTACATTTTGTAGTAGTTACGGTGATGGCAGTGATAGTGACAGCAGAGGCGGTAGCAAAAATATATAACAGTTAACATGGATGAGATGTTTACTATGTAATAGGCTCTGTTATGAACACTTTACACATAAGCACTATAATGATTCCCAATACAAACTTGTCCATTCTCTTGCTCATTGCCTCTCCTCATTTGGCAGTCAACAAAGACTACAGTGCACATATCAAAGGTTTTATGATTGGTCATCTTCTCTACTTCTTCCTCTTCCTCTTTCTATTAGTTTTTTTCTGGGATAAACATCCCTTTTCCGACAAAAGAAAAATACTTAAGTGCTTTTTTGTGTGAGATGGGAAAAATAAACATAAATAGTGAAAAGAATGTGAAATGCACTAATTTCTTGCAACACAAGGAAGCTGATGGGATTCTCACAGCTGAATTTATTTGGGAATAGAATGAAGAAACACTGCATAATCATGCATTAAATCTCTATCAGACAACATTTATGATAATGAAAGCAAAACTAGATCTAGGAACTATTCCAAGCCATGGAGATTAGCAAGTAATCACAGGCTCAAGTTGTAATATAATTCTGGAGAAACATGGAAGGACTTGAAGAATTAACTAACAAAAAAGAATTTTAAATGAAGAAAATTTTGACCTTCACATGCATTGGTCAGTACCAGCAAAATTCTACTTTCACCTATATATAGCTCCATCATTGTACCTTCCTTTATTTTATAATTACCTCTTGATAAATCTGAATTGGAAGGAATCAACCTGAAGCCAGGAATTGCGGATTTCAACTTACTGACTCCAGAAAAGTGCATAGTCTAAACAGTGTTTAGTAGTTCAATATTAGGAGCTCTCCGAAGTGGCTCCAAAGCCTTAGTTTCCTCATACTATAAAATTGTTTATAGTACCTATCACACTGGATTGTGACAAATGGAAGCTATAATATAGGCAAAGTACTTAGTTTAGTGATTTGGACACAGTACTCAACAAATGGCAAGTACTATAAGGTACAAAACAAATTAACGTATAGATGTATGGTTCACTGAACTATGGTTGCCAGAAGACATAAGTAATGAAAAATGGCCAACCCTGGTCTTAAGAAACTCCCAGTCCTCATATAACACAGCACTCACTGGTGATGCAGAGCATGACAGGCAGGAGCAAGAACAAACTATGCCACAGTTTTCCCGGGGCGGGGGGGGGGATGACTATGTTGATATAAAACGCATTTATAGTTACTGACTACCAAATTCTGTGTGCATTCAGTCTTATCTTTCATCATCTCTAGTTCTATTTATTTCTAATTTAAATATTAACACTTTGTCTTCACAAATTACCTAAAGTACACAGACACATCTGTGACTTAGGCATAATGTTTAAAGTGTGCATTTAAACGGAATGCCTTCATTCCCACAGTCCCCTCACACTGACACATAGTAAAGAATGAATGAATGAGTGAACAAAAAAGAAATTAAGAAAGGAAGATGGAAGGAAGAGCTTAGGCAGTTCATAAAATCAAAAGAATAATAGTACTGCAACTCTGAAATTTATGGTAACAAAACCTAGGACAAGAAGAAGAAAAGACTGCTAAGATTAGCACAAAATGTATCATAAATTATAGATTTATGGTGATAGTGATGTTAAACTGAAATTTACAGTGCAAAAGAGGAGAAAGTGAATTTAATCACCTGGTCAGACTATTTAATTTTATCATCTCATTTGACAGACAGGATAGCTGAGCTTTGATACATAATATGAGTCTGTCCATCATTATGCAGATTTGAAGTGTGGTCCATGGTCCAACAGCATCAGTATCACCAGGGAGTCTGTTAGAAATACAGAATCTCAGGACCCATATTGAGCATACTGAATCGGAATCCGAATTTTAACAAGATCTTTATGTGATTCATCAGTATATTAAAGTTTGAGAAGCATTAATATAGGTAGTTTGTTACCAGGAAGTCCATAAATTAGATAATTTAAACTCAATGCCTTACTTTCTATAAATTATATGTTTATCTTCAGATTTGTAAGTAAAATTTAAATCCTTTAGCTCTGAATAATCAACCTATAAATTTTATAAGCAGGATAAAACTTTAGGAAATGGTTCTTTGAATCCCTGAATGAAAAATACACTGTGCTACTACACAGTGACCACTCAGATACCATTTCCTCATTTGCAAAACAGAGAGAATAACAGTACCTAAATTCAGAGGGTTACTGAGAGGACCAAATTAAGGCATGGAAAGCCCTTAGAATAATGCTGAACATAGAGTAAGATTTACATGAGTGTTAATCACTAACTATGATTATTAGGATCTTGAATAGGGTTTGTTATGACAGGTTTGCATGTCAACACCCACCAATTCTCACCTATTCTTGTTGCAGTGAAAAGTATTTGAGATGTTATCCAGGATTAGACAGAAATATACTCCATGCCCACATAAGAGAGCCATTAAAACTCCTTCACTGAGAGGATATTTAACAACCAACATTGCTGAATTACTTCATCAAGTGTGGATTGACTTTTTGAGCAACTATGGACACACAGGGAATCGATAACTTTTAAGTAAAATATGTGAATAAAATTTACAATGTTGATTAATGAAAAATTTTCAATAACAAGTATTACTCTGTGTAGGACTAAATATTGAATTCATAATTTAGGATTGTGTAAAGATTACTTAAAGAATGAACAAAAGTTAGATTATTGAGTATCCTACTGAAAGCACTGTATCAGTGAGTTTTACTCTAGGGGTGGTGCCACACTTACATACAAGGGACCAGAATGAGCCTAGCAGGAGGAGCTGGAGTGGGGGACAGAAAGACCTCTTGCATGGAACAAGACAATGGTCACGTATTAAAGCCACCAGCTTGCTCATCCACTTATTTCAAGCACTGATCCAGGTTGGGTAAAGACAGCCACAAAAAATAAGCATTTAACTCAAAACATGTAAAATAAGAAACCAAGAATTAAAACCATACTATAACTTGAGTTTCCTACTTATTAGGCTTAAACAATAGTTTTCAAGGTATTCAGGAAATAATTGCAGGGATGAGGCCTCAGGGTGATGTAAGTCAGACTTGTTAGCACCTAGAAGAGTGCCATCATAGCCAGATGGATGGATTTACAAGACTGTGGAGACTATGCAGAGGAAGATGCCAGAGAAGCAGAGACCTAAAGTATAATCATAGAGGGATTGAAGGAGAAGACAGAAGAGAAATTTCTGCTTCCTGCCAGCCCTGCACAATACAATTCCCAAATGGCTCCCAGAGTTTCCTGACCAGAGAAGCCACAAGCTCTCAGCTGCCAGCAGACCTTTCCCCCCACACTTCCTCTCATCCCCTCTAGGGAAGAGTCTTGCATAGTATTATAATCATGTAAAATATTCTTCTTAAGACAGGCCAACAACATTAAGTGACAAAATGAGTCTCTTAATTTTTTCATATACATAACCATGACCACTCTACACAGTTAAAAATTGCCATCACTTTAATAATATCTGTATCACTTACACCTAACAACAAAATTGGCTCTCTTATATCTGAAGGCAAGCAATTTGCTATGAGGAAAATGAAATATATGAAGGTATATGTGATTGGATGTATTATGGTCTCCCAAAGGTATCCATGTTCTAATCCCTGGAAACTATGAATATGTGACTTTACATTCAAGAACAATTTCACAGATGTAATTAAGAGAGGATCTTGAGATGTGGAGATTATCTTGAATTATCTTGGTGGGCTTCATGTAATCACAAGGGTTCTTGTAAAAGGGAGACAAAAATTCAGAGAGAAGATGATGTGACCACAAAGGGAAAGAGAAGAAAAAAGACAATCCAGAGCCATGAGCAAGGAAAGAGGACAGCCTTAGAAGCTGACAAAGGCAAGGGAACAGATTCCTCCCTAGCACCTCCCAAAGGACCTAGTCCTGCTGGAGCCTTGACGTTACCCCAGTCGGATGGGTTTTGAATTTCTAAACTCTATAACTATAAAATAATAGACATGTTAGGTTTGTGGTAATTCATTATATCAATAATAGGAAACTAACAAAAAATATAATTAAGAGATACTAATTATAGTAATTATAAGTGAATAATTAGGAAATAGCTCTCTGTGATCTACAAATTACAAAGTACTTTACAGACACATACTTTTTCAGCTGTCAAATCCTATCTGCCCTATTAGAAGTTCTTAAGTTTATTACACAAAAGCAATAATAGAAATTACATAACAGTGCAGGTATATACACACTGATTTTCAACTTTAAAGGCAGAAAAAAATTCCCAATGCAAAAAACTCACAGTCTATTTCTAGATATCTCTATACAGAGAGAAAACAGTTGTGAGTACAATTAAAATTGGGCTTGAGCCACTAACTTGTGGTAGCAACTGTGTTATTCATCTGTGCTTGTCCAGCACACCATAGGCACACTGCTCTGTACAATGCTGGTTGGGGTTCCGTCAATGTTTGGCAATTAAATTAATGACTCAACAAATGAAAAATTAAAGGAGAAAAACTTAAACCCTTAGCTAGATTTTACTGTTTATTATTTAGATGGAAATTTATTCCAAATTTACCTAGAAGATCCTGGCAATAGATTAAAAATAAATAGCTTACTTTTTTTTAAGAAAATGGAATTTTTTCCCTTGTTTTAATTGCTCTTCAAGTACAGTTGTCTCCACTTCCACCCACCACACTCCCTCAACCTATCTATCCCTACCTCCCATCCTCAATCCTACCCCCTTTGGCTTTCTCTGTGTGACCTTCAGACATTTTCCTTGATGACCCTTCCTCCTTTTCCCTCCATTATCCCCTCCTACCTCCCCACTGGTTACTGTCAGTTTGTTCTTAATTTCAGTGTCTCTGATTATATTTTGCTTGCTTGCTTGTTTTGTTGATTAGGTTTCACTTATAGGTGAGATCATACAGTATTTGTCTTTCACCATCTGGCTTATTTCACTTAGCACAATCTCCATTTCCATCCATGCTGTCACACAGGGTGGGAGTTCCTTCTTTCTGCTGCATAGTATTCCATTGTGTAAATGTACCATAGTTTTTGCATCCACTCATTTACTGATGGGCACCTAGGTTGCTTCCAATACTGGGTTATTGTAAATTGTGCTGCTATGAATATTGGGGTACATAGGTTCTTTTGGATTGGTGTTTCAGGATTGTTAGGGTACAATCCCAGCAATGGAATTGCCTGATTAAAAGTAGTTCCAAGAAAGTAGAATTTTTTAAAGCCCATTAAAGATGAAACTAAAAAATTAAGTTAGTAACAGGAAGTTCCAGTTTTAAAACAAATCAGACAGAGAAAGACAGATACCATAAAATTTCACTTATATGTGGAATCTAAGACACAAAACAAAAGAATAAACAAAGTAGAAACAGGAAGAGACATGTAGAAAAAGCTGATGATTGCCAAAGAAAAGGGGGTGGGAAGAATGAGAATTTTTAAAAAGGCCATTTAAAATGAAATAAAAAGAAATAATGATAAGAGGCCCAATTTTTGGTTAGGATGCAAACGGTTGCAAAATAAAGAAATTCAGCCCCACTGTAACAATGAAAAACCAATAAATTTAAAAATCTTATCTGTCATAAAAGATACTGAAGAGATCTGGACAGAAGTCTAAATGAATGAAATTCCAGACAGATGAGCTCTTCTAGGGTGAACAGACACTGATGGCTGGTTCTACCACGGGTGCCTGAGTAATCAGAAGTTAGCCTGCTCTTGGTAAAGAAACTGTGCTGGGATAAGGAGAAATGAGTTAAATTTTTATTAGCCAGTCATTAGCTGGTGTGGCAGACTGGAAAATGGAGAAACAGCCCTCACTGTCAGCCAATTCTCCATAATATTTTTGCTTAGCAAGCACTGGCATGGAAGAAGCTAGCAACTGGGTAGAAGGCAGAGAGAGGGCTTATAATCAATCTCACATACATAGATCCCAAACTACTACAGGGCCAGATCTCACCATTCTGAGCAAATCAGATGTAAAATCCAGTTCCTGATTAGAAATAAGAGATCTGACTGACTCCCCTTAGTTGTCTGACAGCAGAAAGGGTAAATATTATCTATTTCACCTTCTGCATTTTTTAAAAAACAATTTAAAAAAGTGAAAAGCATGAAATATGTGACCCATAAGAAGAAAAAAAGCATACAAGGAGAATAATAGATAACTAAACGGTTGGAACTAATAGATATGGACTTTAACTTATGAATATGCTAAAGAATTTAAGAAAAATGTACAAAAGGGGTGAAAAGACGGAGAATCTCATGAGAATAATAAAAAGACTTAAAGGAAAGCAAGTAGAAATTGTAGAACTGATAAGTACAATATCTAAAATGATTAATTCACTGAAGGGGTTTAATGATTACCTGGATACAATAGAAAACATTAGTAAACACAGAGATAAGTCAATAAAAACTATCCAAAATAAAGCACAGAGAGAAAAAAAGTCAATAATAAAAAACACACCCTGAGCATGAGTTCTGTGGCATAATTCCATATAGTCTGACATACATGAAGTTGCAATCTGAAGGGAAAAAAAATGGAGTGCAATTGTTGGAAGAAATAATAGATGAGAATTTTCAAAGGCAGTTGAAAGACAATCCAACAGAGTGAAACTCCAAGCAGGATAACAGACAGAAAACCATACAGGTCAAACTGCTGAAAACCAAAGTAAAAGGAGAAAGGCGGTGAAATAGTATCTTTAAAGAGCTGAAAAGAAAAAAATATATTAAAACTGGCAACCTAGACACCTATAAAGGAAAATATTCCCAAAAAGGAAAGGTGAAACAAAGATATTTCCAGACAAACCAAAGCTGAAAATTTCATGTTACAGTACATAAAATATTAAAAGAAGTTGCTCAGATTTAAGGGAAATAATCACAGAGAAAAATCAAGATCAGCAGAAAGGCATAATCAGTGTGGGGTACATATCAAAGGAAATATAAAACCATATACCATATTTTTCAGACTATAAGACATACTTTTCCCCCAAATTTGGGAGGAAAATGGGGGTGCGTCTTACAGTCCAAGTGTAGCTTTACATTTCCATCGGTGAAATATTATGTCATTTATGTTATTAAATATTTTACCACACTTTTTGCTGCAAAATTTCTTTCCGTATTTTCCTCCTCTAAAACCTAGGTGCATCTTATGGTCCAAACAATAAGGGTAGTTTTAATTCCTTTGAAAGACAATTGGCTGTATGAAGTAAATAGAGCAATATACTGTGGGATTATAATATATGGAGAAATAAAATATGACAATTGTGGCAGACCCTTCTGTGTGGTGTGGGCCCAGCACCCACTCAGAGATGCACAGGGCCCACGTTCACAGATAGGTTCTCTCATGGGTAATTAGATTTGCAATTTACCTAGGCTGTTTTGAGCCTTGCTATTTGCTAAAAACCCCCTCACCCTGCAAGTGCTAAACCTTGGGCCCAGGTAACCGGCTCAACCACTTTTGCCTTTTTATTTGCTTATATCCTTCTTCTGTGATGTAATGAAGGGCATTGGCTCCTTTATGGTAACCAGGGCATAGTGAGGAAGAACCATCTTGTAATGTGAGGAGACATAGAATAAACGCCTGTCATGGCAGAGGCCACGGCTTTTGCTCCCCTTGAGAGAAAAGCCATGCTGTCATTCTTTTTCCTCCACCAAACTCTGTAGTCTGTGGGTATGTTTTATTTCATCCATAATGATGTGGACACTGCTAGCCCGTATCTGCATCAGACAATAATACCAAAAACAGGAATAGTAAAAAGAATTACACTATTGTAAGGTAGTTAACTCTTTCATGAGGCTGTGTAATAATTACTCATGGTAAAATAAGATGAATTAATTATGTATATTATAATCTAGAATAACTACTTAAAATAATACAAAATGTGAAACTAAATAGCAATAAGAGTACTCAAATGGAATATAAAAACAAAAAAGAAAGTCCAATAAAACTGCAATTTCCAAATAAAGAATGAAAGAGGGAAATGGGGGAAAAATAAAAGAATAATAAATTAAGCCCAAGAATATCCCATGTAATTATATTAAATGTAAGATATATTCAACACTCAAATTAAAACTGAGGTTTTTTAAATTTTATTTTAATTGTTGTCCTTATACAGTTTTCTGTTTTCTACTCCCATCCCAGCCCACCGCCCCAGCCCTCCCCAGCTCCCTCCCATTTCCACCCCCCCTAGCTTTTGTCCATGTGTCTCTCATACTTGTTGCTCTAAACCCTTCCCCTTTTCCCTGGGTATTCCTATCCCTCTCCTCTCTTGTTCTCAATTTCAGTGTCTTTGGTTATATTATGCTTGTTTCTTTGTTCTGTTAATTAGGTTCCTGTTAAAGGTGAGATCATAAGGTATTGGTCTTTCACCTCCTGGCTTATTTCTCTTAGCATCATGCTCTCCAGTTCCATCCATGCTGTTGCGAAGGGTAGGAGCTCCTTCTTTCTTTCTGCTGCATAGAATTCCATTGTGTAAATGTATCATAGTTTCTTGAGCCATTCATTTACTTATGGACACCTAGCTTGCTTCCAACACTTGGCTATTATAAATTGTGCTGCTATGAACATTGGGGTGCATAGGTTCTTTTGGATTGGTTTCAGGGTTTCTAGGATATAATCCTAGCAGTGGTATTGCTGGGTCAAAAGGTAGATCCATTTTTAGTTTTCCTAGAAAATTCCATACTGCTTTCCATAGTGGTTGTACCAGTCTGCAGTCCCATCAAGAGTGTACTAGGGTCCCCTTTTCTCCACAACCTCTCCAACACTTGTTGTTTGTTGCTTTGTTTATGATGGCCATTCTGACTGGTGTGAGGTGGTATCTCATTGTGGTTTTAATTTGCATCTCTCTGATATCGAGCATCTTTTCATGTGTTTCTGGATCTTCTGTATGTCCTCCTTGGAGAAGTGTCTGTTCAAGTCTGACACAAAAACAGGCACATGGACCAGTGGAATAGAATAGAGAGCCCAGAAGTAAACCCAATTCTCTATAGTCAATTAGTATTTGACAAAGGAGGCAGCAACATAAAATGGAGTAAAAGTAGCCTCTTCAACAAGTGGTGTTGGGAGAACTGGACAGCTACGTGCAAAAAAATGAAATTTGAACACCAACTTATACCATACACAAAAATAAATTCAAGGTGGATAAAAGATTTAAATATAAGCCGTGACACCATTAAAGTCCTAGAGGAGAATGTAGGCAGGAAAATCTCAGACATTTCACACAGCAACATTTTTACTGATATGTCCCCTAAAGCAAGGGATATAAAGGAAAGAATAAACAAATGGGATCTCATCAAAATAAAAAGCTTCTGTATGGCTAAAGAAAACAGTATTAAAATAAAAAGAGAACCAACTGTATAGGAAAACACATTTGCCAATGATACCTCAGACAAGGGTTTAATCTCCAAAATATATAAAGAACTTACACAACTCCACTCTAAGAAGACAAGCAACCCAATTAAAAAAAACTGACTTTTAAAAAACGACCCAACTCTATGCTGTTTACAAGAGACATACTTTTTAAAAAAAATGACTTTATTTATTTATTTTTAGAGATCAGGGAAGGGAAGGAGAAAGAGGGAGAGAAACATCAGTGTGTGGTTGCCTCTCGTGCAGCCCTTATTGGGGGCCTGGCCTGTAACCCAGGCATATGGCCTGACTGGGAATCGAACCTGTGGCCCTTTGGTTCACAGGCTAACACTCAATCCATTGAGCCACAGCAGCCAAGGCAAGAGATATATTTTTAATGTAAAGGTATAGAGTGACAGTAAAAGATGAAAAAGATGCACTATAACCACTAATCATAAGAAAGCCAATGTCTGTACATTAGTATCAGAAAAACTAAACTTTAAAAGTACCATCAAATTGAGAACGAGAGGTGAGGGATAGGAATATCCAGAGAAAAGGGGAACAGATTAGAGCAACAAGTATGAAAGACACATGGACAAAAGCTGGGGGGGGGGGTGGAAATGGGAGGGAGCTGGGGAGGGCTGGGGTGGTAGGATGGGATGGGAGTAGAAAACAGAAAACTGTATAAGAACAACAATTAAAATAAAATTAAAAAAAGTATCATCAGTTATAAAGATTGATATTTCATAATAATAAAATGCTCAAATAATTTTTTAAAAGCCCAAAATTTGTTCTCTGCTTAGATTAATAAGCTTGATAAATCTCTTTTTTCTCCATACAATTTCTGAAAGCTTATGAACTCCTGTGGGGTGTTTATGAACCTTAACACAAAACCTCTTTTCAAATTCACATTCTTTTTAAATTCAATAATTTTCTTTTCAAGTAGAATACCCCCTCAATTCTTAAAAAACATTTTTACTGTTATTTACTTGAGTCTTGCAAGTCACCTTACCTGAAACGTCACCTTCTGGCTGATGTCAGACACACGGAACTGTTTCAGGAAGCGCTCGTCCTCGCTCCAGAAGAGGCGAATGTCAGGGATGTTGTAGAGGATCATGGCCAGTCTTTCCAATCCCAGGCCAAAGGCCCAGCCAATCCGATCTTGAGCACCAGCTACAATCAGGAAACAACAACAACAAAAGAAATACCGCTTTAAAAATCATAAAGAGTTCACGGGCATATACCACTTCTGAGAACTAACCAATAACACTGGTGAGTGCCTACTAGTAGCAAGGCACTGGGGAGGGGCTATGGGGACATCTAAGATGATGCCCAATCTTAGATTGCTCCTATTCCCCATAGTCCTTACTTGCCTCACTGAGGCACTTTGGAGTCACACTGTGTCTAATATTGACTTTCATTTCTGATTAAATTGTAGGCTCTTTTAAGCCCTGGGTCCTGCCTCTGATATATGATTTTTCTGTAACCCTTGTTTGCCCTGATTCAAACATAGCTATGCTCTGGTTCCAAATGACAGGCAGATGTGTTCAAAACCTGCTATAGTGGACCGCTGATATTCAGAAAATGTGTGTCAGGCCTTCAAGAACTGTAAATAACATTAAAACACAACTCTTACTCTTAGAAGAGTTACCTCAACAATACATTGAGAGCAAGCAAGCCAAGGTGAAATGCATATCTAGTACTACTCACTCCAAAGGTAAAGTATCTTGTTTAGATTATGGCAAGGCCATGAACACTATGGGTTTATTTCATTTATCCAAGGCAGAGTAATACAGAAGATAATACACTGCTATATGAAGAAGGTGAGAGAGCAATTCACATTGCTGGAAAAGCTCCTGACAAGAGCTCGTGAAAGGAACACAATTTCAAATGCACACTAAAGCAGCAGTAGGATCCTGGGTAGGCTGAGATGGCCTCAAGATTCCTAGCCAGATGTGCATGCCCTGTATAAATCCCTGTGTTTGAGTGTAGGTGCCACCTGTGAATGGAGTGGATTTCACTCCTGTGTTTATATTACTTTATATGAGTCCATCTTAGCAAACTAGATTCTCCTGCTGACTAAGAGAAGTGAGCTGATGATGTGAAGTGAGAGGCCATGTGGCTAGGACCTGAGGGAGGTCCCAAGGGGCTGAGCAAGGTCCTGGCAGTCAGCAAGGATATGGGAACCTCACTCCCACAGTCATAAAGAAATGATTTCTCCCAACAGTCTGAGTGAGCTCAGAAAAGGACCCAGAGCTCCAGCTGAGAACATAGTCCTGCAGATACCTTTGTTTCAATCTGTTAAGACACTGAGCATAGGATCCAGTTGATATCTGTGCCCAGACTCCTGATGCAAGGAGACTGTGACATAATAAATTTGTGTCATTTTAAGCCACTAAACATAAGATTAATTTGTTGCCCAGCAAAAGGAAACTAATATGGATCCAAAATGTGGAGAAAGGTAAAAGAAATTCCAGATTAAAGAAACATCTTTGACAGTGAAGGTGTGGAGGTGCAGAGAAGAAGGTTTAGGAGTTGACTCACAGAGAGAGCAAATTAATTAGTTTACTGTAAACCATTCATAAATTGATCATCTATAAATAAAACAATAAGGACAAACATGATAATAGAAGCCATGGAGAAGTGTGAACCTCACTAAATGATTTGTTTAAAAGATAAATAAATAAAATTTTTAAGTGAGATCACAAAAAGGAAGATTCAGAGACTGGCCCAGAAATGGGAGGGAGGGTGTCTGAAAAAGAAGTGAGTGTTTGGCTAAGTGCAGAGAGCACCTGTGTCCCTGAGTAAGAATGAACGTTCAAGTGAGGAGGAGGCAAGAGTATTTAACCATACAAACAACAGGCCCCAAAAATGTGAGCACAACTCCTGGCCAACTGATCAGCTGCCTAAGAGAGCAGTTGAAGAGCAAGGCAAAATACTATAAAGTTAATTCATATTGATGCATGAAAACCTTGAAAAAAAGCTGGTGAATAATTAAAGACAAAAATTGACAAAATCATGATATGCTTTTTTTTATTTATTAATAAAGGTCTATAAAATGCTCACACTCATTATTCTTATGATTCTAGTCAGAAATTTATCCTAAGGAAATAATTCAACAGAAAAAGATAAATGAAAGAAGATGTTTGGAGCAGTATTACTTATAAGACCAAAAATATAAAAACAACCTAAGTGCTTCAAATTAGGGAATGTCTTAAAAAAATCATAGTATATTTTAATGTAGATTAAGAATAAGTTATATGAATGTTTATTAAAGTTATTAAGAAATCATGAAAAGTATGAGAAAATGAACTATGATACTATTTAATAGATACAAATGAGAATTGTAATATAAAAAAATTAAAACAAAATGTGATGTTCAAGAATTATAATAGGTAATAGTTTTAAAAAAATTCAAAGCATTTCTTTTTGTAATTGTTATACTCTTGTCAAATAAAAATATAATAAAGATAGGTGGGAATGTTAATGCTGCTTTGTATTGAGTAAAGCTTTTTACTTAATCATTATTAGTAAGTAAATAATTATTACTAATAACTATTATTGATAACAATTATTATTAATAGTTTTCAATAACTATTATTGATAGTTATTGTTAACAGCTATTGTTGGTGGTTATTAATAATAACTATTAAGGAGATGATCATTATTAATAGTTATTAATAATTATTTCCTTAATAGTTATTATTTCTTTAATTATTAAATCTTTTAGATCTTAAAATCTTTTAGCTAAAACCAGCCATTTATAGCATCCAATATCTGTAAGTGAATGAGCAGTAGATTTAGAGTATTTAACTTTATTTAACATTTACCAACTTTTTACTATCTTAACTTTTTTTGCTCCTTTCAATTAATGTCAGCTGCTCCCTCATTCCCAGAAGTTTTTCTAAAGCAGGAACAAAGCCTTTGTTATTCTTTTAGGAAGTAGATAAGAAAAAGAGCAATAATCTAATTTTTAAAATTGACAAATAATATGAAGACATTCACAGAAAATGAAAGAAAAAGTATCCTTAAGCAAATGAAAAGCTTACTTAAGAAAAACACAAGATAAAAATGTGCCAAGTTATCATTTTTTTTACTTACCAGATTGGAAAAATAAAAACATTTGGTGACATAACATTTGAGAGCAAAGCCAAGGAAAAACAAGCATTCATACATTGCTGGTAAGTTCATTTGTGGTTTTTAAGCTGTTCACCTAAGGAGTATATCAGTAGCTATCAAAAAAAAAATTGCATGTATCATCTTGTTACTTTAAGTACTAGAATGTAGCCTACTTATGGGAAATTATGAATGTATAAGGCTATTTATAGGAGTATTGTTCATAACAGCAAAGACTGTAAGCAACTCAAATGTCCACCAACAGGGAAGTGATTCAATAACTTATGCTGTGTCCATTCAATGGAATATTATTATTATAAAAGTTTGTGACAGATTTCAAAATCTAAAAGCACCAGCTGTTTTTTTTCCTTATATGCCTTTTTATAGAAATAATGACAAATACTTCAGATAATAGAAATGTTGATGGCTAGATAACATATAGTATTTTTTGTTTATTTTCAAGAGGTTATAAGAAGAAAAAATCATTCCTCTTTTGTTACACTGGTACCAAACTTTTAGGAAAATCATATGATTAGTAAAAATGCATCTGTCTATCCCCCTTACAGCTTGAATTGGTCTCTTTCTTTCTGTAAAAGCTAATATATTTCTAAGCATACAAATGTCATTCATTGCCTGTGGGGGTTTCAAAAAAATAACAGCTCAAATTCCTTATTATCCTTCCCCTTGAATCTCAGTGGGGGGAAAGTGTGACTTCTCAGACTATGAGAAAAGGCCACACAACAAACACCTGGTTTTCTTGAAATACTCTCCAGACATGCCTCTCAAGATCCTCCTTCCAGAACACTGTCTCTTGGAACCCAGCTGCTGTGCTGGGAGAAAGTGGAGATGTCATGCTCTCTTAACCTGGAGAGGCCATGCATGGCACTCCAATGGACAGTCCCAGGTATAGCCAGCTCTTGAGCCACCTTAGCCTCAACAGCAGGCATTGAGTGGAGCAGGTTCAAGAGGATTCCCAGCTGAGGCTCCAGGTGTTGCAGATGAGCAATGAAGCATCTCACTGTGTCCTGTCTAAATCTGTGGCTCTTTATGTCCTTAAGTTTGGAGCCATTTGTAATTCAGCAAAAGATAATAGAACATCACTCTTGTTAAATCACCTGAGTTTCACTTTTTATTACAAATATTTCCCACTATGTAAAATAAGGCTAAACTGTTGGTGCATATACTCAAAATATAAGAATGATGTAAATAAAGACTTAAATAGATTCCAACAGAAGAGTTCTGAAGTTGAGAGCTTAAAACAGGATGAACACACTATAGCATAGCACCTCATATATACCAGAATATCAATTATGTCATAATACCAAAGGCCATGCCACCCATATTTTGACCACACTGCCCATCCTACAAATAAAACTGTCCTAAGCCCAAGCTACCCAATATCCGTTTTCCAAGCCAACTATTACTTTTCATCTTATTTCTACATCTCGGTGAATGGGATCATCATTCATCTAGTTACTCAGTGAATTTGAACTCCAAAGGCTACATCATTTCAAATAGAGACCTGTGAATTATATCTCAGAATTTCTTTCAAAACCTCCTTTCATTCTAGCTCCAACTAGAATGTTACTGCACATTTGTGCCTCCAACAAACATCTCTCACCTGGAGCATTCCAAGAAACACCTAGTCACGGTCTGTCTCTGTCTCCCTATCCAGTCTGTCTGTGATAGTGTCCCCCAATTTTCTTTCTGAAACATAAATTTGGCTCTGGCCAGGTGGCTCAGGTGGTTGGAGCATCGTCCAGTACACCAAAACATTGTGGGTTCAATTGCTGGTCAGGGCACAAACCTAGTTTGTGGGTTTGATCCCCAGTTGGGTATGTATGAGAGGCAATCGATGTTTCCTTCTCACACCCATGTGTCTGTCTCTATCTTGCTCTCATCTCCCACCTTTTCCTCTCTAAAGATATCCTTAGCTGAGGATTAAAAAGAAAAATGCGTAAATCTCGACACTGTCACCAGTAAATGTGTGTGAGAGTGGAACAGTGAATAATTCATCTCAAAGAGCCATTATTTGACACTTTGTTCATATTGTGCACTTACACTTTTCTAAAACATAAAAAACAGCAAAACTTAAAGTTGTTTCACAGATCCCCATCCACTCCAGCTGAACTTAAACACTCATGAAACCAGAAGATTAGATGTGCATGGTCCAGCTGGAAAAATGCTTCATTATAAGGTAAATACCAGCACCTTCAGCTATCACATGGCGTCAAGTCAATCACAAAGATAAATGGAAACAGAGTATTCAGCTATAAGTTATAGATAGATTGGAAGAACTGGTCTTTAGTGAAGAACTTAGAAAAATTCCAGTACATCACAGGCTGGTAATTTTGCCACATATAAAATTATACACAAGATACTGCTCAACAACGAAATTCTTTTCAAGGGCAGATGGGCCATTTGCTAACATAGATCATATTCTGAGACACGAAACACATCTCAAAATATTTTAAAGGATTGAAATTTACAGGAACTGTCCTATGTCTAAGTAAAAATAAATCAGAAATCCACAATATAAAAGTATCTAAAAAATCCTCCAAATAAAGGGAAATTAAATAACACACTTTTAAATAACCCATGAGTCAAAGAAGAAATCACAAGAAAATTTTAAAACACAATAAATGAATTAAAATTAAGATATAACACATAAGTATGTAGAATACATCTAAAGCTGTGATTCAAGAGAAACTTACAGTACTAAATTTTTATACTAGCAAAAAAGAAAGGTCTCAAAGATACTACCTCAAGGAACTAGAAAAATAAAATTAAGAACAATCCAAGAAGAACAAAGGGGAAAAAGAACATTAAATAATAAGATAGAAAATGGAAAAACAATAGGGAAAACTGATTAAAACAAAAACTGGATTTTTGAAAAGATCAACTTCTAACCAAACTAATAATAAAGGGAAAAAAAAAAAAAAAAAAAAAAACCTCGAGAGGCAACAAGACACAAATGACCAAAGTCAGGAATAAAAGATAGGCTCTCACTAAATACAGATCCTAGAGACAAAAGAAGGATAATAAGGGACTCCTACAAGTAAACTTTATGCTAAGCATATCAACAACTATTCAACAACCTACATGAAATATGAAAACTTCCTCAAAAAACCCAAAACTACCAAAGCTTATTAGGAACAAATAGATAACCTATATCAATTAAAGAGATTGAATATGTAGTTAAAAATCTTCCCAGAAAGAAAACTTGAGTCCCAGATGGCTTTACTAGTGAAATCTATCACAATGTCAAAAAGCAATAGCACTTTTGTAATTCTACAAAACTTTTCCAGAAAGAAAAAAAATTATGAGGCTATGTAGGGTAAGTGGAGACAATCTGGCCTCCTCACCCAGGTGTCTGGGTAGCGCAGGGAAGCAATATTCCCATAGCCTTGAAGGGGCCTGATAACTAGTGTTCTCATAGCCTTGAGACTGGGCCCAATAAACTGTTCCATAACATGAGGTGGGCTCGCATGCGCAGACTTATGTTATGTTATATAATTTCTGGCATCCTGTTGGCTTTGTTCCCCTCTAGTACTTAAACAGGTAGGGACTCCTTGCTGGGGCAATGACGATGAGAGACATGCAAGGGGACAGGTGCCATGATGGGTGCCATGCTAGGGAGAAAGGGCCATGACATGAGACATGTAGAAAGACACACAGCTTGCAGCACACGTGGTTTGCCCACCTGTGAATAAAGGCATGCCAGACATCCCAATGGCTCCGTAAATATTTTTCCATCTGCACGAATACCAAGAACCTGCCTGGCCTTAAAGGGTGGCAATACAGGCTAGCATTACTCTTATACCAAAGCCAGGTAAGGACATTACAAGGTAAGAAAACTTCAAATCAATATTTGTCATGAACATAAAAAAAAAAACACAACAAAAAAAAAAAAAAAACAGAAGCTTCCAGCCAAGATGAAGGCATAGGTAGACACACTGTGACTCCTCACACAACCAAAAGAAGGACAACAACAAATTTAAAAACAAAAAACAACCAGAACTGACAGAAAAATCAAACTGTATGGAAGTCCAACAACCAAGGAGTTAAAGAAGAAACATTCATCCAGACCAGTAGGAGGGGTGAAGTCAGGCAGCTGGGGCTGAGAGGACTTGCAGCAAGGTGGCGACTGGCAAACGGGTGTACAAGGCAGCTGGTGGACCCAGCAATGCGGCAGATTGTGGAACGGATGGTCCCACATTTGTGCTCAGATAAACCAGGCGAAACTGGGGAGTGGGATGGACCTCACAACGCAGGGTCCCAGCTTGGGGAAATAAAGCTCAAACCACTGATTGAAAACACCTGTGGGGGTTGAGGTGGCAGTGGGAGAAACTCTCAGCCTCACAGGAAAGTTTGTTGGAGAGACCCACAGGGTCCTAGAGTATACACAAACCTACCCACCTGGAAATCAGCACCAGAGGGCCCAACTTGATTGTGGGTAGCAGGGGAAGTGACTGAAATCCAGCAGAGAGTGGAGCAAGTGCCATTGATCCCTACCCCCTTGCCACGTACAGCATCACAACACAGCAACATGGGTTACCCTGCCCTGGTGAATACCTAAGGCTCTGCCCTTCACTACGTAACAACAACAAAAAAAAAAGACCCTAACAAAAAGACAAAATAACGGCCTTAACAAAAGAACAGATCAAAGCTCCAGAAAAAAAAAAATACAATTAAGCAATGAAGAGCTACCCAACCTATCAGATGCATAATTCATAGCACTGGTAATCAGGATGCTCACAGAATTGGATGGATTGGTTGCAAATTTGATGAATAAATGAAGGCTATGCTAAATGAAATAAAGGAAAATGTACAGAGAACCAATAGTGATGGGAAGGAAACTGGAACTCAAATCAATGGTGTAGACCAGAAGGAAGAAAGAAATATCCAACCAGAAAAGAATAAAGAAACAAAAATTCAAAAAAATGAGAAGAGGCTTAGGAACCTCCAGGACATCTTTAAACGTTCCAACATCCAAATTACAGGGGTGCAAGAAGGAGAAGAGGATGAGAAACAAGTGGAAAAGTTATTTGAACAAATAATAAAGGAGAACTTCCCCAATCTGGAAAAGGAAATAGACTTCCAGGAAATACAGGAAGCTCAAAAAGTCCCAAAGAAGTTGGACCCAAGGAGGAACACAGCAAGGCACATCATAATTACATTAGCCAAGATTAAAATGAAGGAAAGAATTCTAGAAGCAGCAAGGGATAAGGGGACAGTCACCTACAAAGGAGTTCCCATCAGACTGTCAGCTGATTTCTCAAAAGAGGCTGTGCAGGCAAGAAGGGGCTGGAAAGTATTCCAAGTCATGAAAGGCAAGGACCTCCATCCAAGATTGCTCTATCCAGCAAAGCTTTCATTCAGAATGGAAGGGCAGATAAAGTGCTTCCCAGATAAGGTCAGGTGAAAGGAGTTCATCATCACCAAGCCCTTATTATATGAAATGTTAAAAGGATTTATCTAAGAAAAAGAAGATAAAAAATACGAACAGTAAAATGACAGCAAACTCACAATTATTAACAAACACACCTAAAACAAAAAGAAAACAACTAAGCAAATAACTAGAAGAGGAATAGAACCACAGTAATGGAGATCACATGGAGGGTTATGGACAGGGGAGTAGGAAGGGGAGAGAGGGGGAAAAGTTACAGGGAATAAGTAGCATAAATGGTAGGTAGAAAATAGAAAGGGGGAGGGTAAGAATAGTATGGAAAAGTAGAAGCCAAAGAATTTATGACACATGGAGATGAACTAAAGGGGGGGATGTGGGTGGAAGGGAGTGTGCAGGGTGGAGGGAAATGTAGGGTGAGAATGGGACAACTGTAATAGCATAATCAGCAAAACATTTAAAAAACAAAAACAAAAAAAACCTTTAACAAAATATCAACAAATTGAATCTAACAATATGTGAGAGAACACTTTATCATGACTGGATAAATCCCAGGAATGCACGGTTAGCTCCACATGTGAAAATTAATCAATGTCATTCACTATATAAGCAGGTTATCAAAGAAAACACATAACCATCTCAATAGATACAGAAAAAACAAGTGACAAAATTCAACATACATGTATTACAAAAACTCAGCAAATGAGCAACATAAAGAATTTTGCCAATCTAATTAAAAGACAAAATAAAAAACCAACAGCTAATGTCAAGGAATGCTGAAAGACTGTTGCTCTGACTGTTGGAAGACAAGGATGTCCACTCTCATTATTTATTTCTATTTCTATTTCTATTTCTATTTCTATTTCTAGTAACCTGAACTCCGGGCCTTTAAAAAAACAGTAAAGCAAAAGCAAAAACAAAAACAGATTACCAACAGATTGGTAAGGAAAAAGTGAAGCTGTCTTTGTAGATGGCATAGTTATTGGTTATCAATATAAAAATTCTTAACAAATACATTTCAAAAGTAATTAATACATGAGTTTAGAAAAATCACAATATACAAAAATCCATTGTATACTTGACTCAGGGGCCTCAGCCCTACCTGGCTATCAGGAGAGATAGGCCCAGACAAGAAACTGGTTCTACTTAAGAAACCAGTACTAAGGTCAATGAGGGGGCCATTCCATCAAGCACCTGAAATCTTAGCCACCTGTACAACAAAGCTTAAGAACTAGACTGTGATTAGGAACAGGGAGCAGCTGGACTCCAGCTTCTTGCCAGTTTACAATCTTTGACTGTCAAAATCATTCTTATCAAAAAGCCTTCTTGTGACAATCAATTGCCATGGAGGGTGGCAAGAAAGAATGCTGCATCTATTTGCTGAACTGCACCAAATTTTACCTTTGAAACATTCTGGCTTGGTCTCATGTAAAGCTGCTTCTTTTGAATTGCACCCCTGCATTGTGCAGGGTACTCCTTGCCAAGGGTGATGATCACCGTATGACATAATGTTCCCTATGAGGCTTTGGGAAATAAATTGAAATCAGATCTAAGAAAATGCCTAAGAATGTGGGAACACAAAAAGTTTCTCTCTCCCAAGCAAATAGATTTTTTTTAAGGATACCCTGAGTCACATAATTGATCATAACTCACTCCTTACTTTGAGCCCATGGAAGCTTAGAGCCAACCATGCAGGTCACCTACAACTGTACAAGTGTTCTGGGTACATTTCTCTGTGTGACTCCTGTCCCAGTTCTATTTCACCCTTATTTCTTCTTTGTCCTGATTATCTCAACTATTTATTTTATCCTCTGGTACATACTTTTATATGGTATTTCAAATTCTTTATGAAAGAAAGTGAGCCATAAATAACTAGACGCTTAAAGACAGTGTCAGCCAAGGCAGGTCTAATTTCCAGGTCTTTGGCACTCCTCAGCTGTAATTTGTTGCTAGGTGCTCAAGAGCTAACAGGGCTTTTGGCCGTATTTTTCCCCATTCCAATACTAGAGAGTTCCAGTAAACTAGAGACCACAGAGGAGAAAACTGACTGCAGAGAAATATCCTAAATTAAACAGAATACTCACGATGGGCAGTGACCACATATTCTTATTAATGTAATTTTGTACTAAGCTGACCATGCCATGCAGGAAAAGCTTTTGATGTTTCTTGTTGTTGCTAAAAAATCTAAGATTAGCCTATGTAAAAAAGAAAACTAATGTGAGATAAGAGTCCAGAGATGGCAAAGCTTAAAATGAAGAGGAGAGGGGTATAGTGGTGGTGGCAATAAAAAAGTGAACAGTAAGAAGTCATCAGTCTGAAAGTGGAGAAACTAAGTTGAGTTTAGAATGTAAGACCATCTAATTTCACGAGTTGTTTTCTGCAATAATTGGCCCTCCAACTCTGCCTTAAAAGCTGCAGAAAGAGAAGCACTAACTATGCATATAGTTTCTGCTCTGCATCTCCAAAACAGAGACCCTCTGGGCATGGAGCATCTCAGGGTAAGAAGGCTAGACTGGGGTGGGATATGGTGAGGAGCAAACAGCACTGGGGAAAAGACTGAAAATGGCTGCTATTGTTCAACACTATACCTTGGAAGACACAGGACACCTGTGCTGTCTCTGGAAGGTACTAGGGGTGAGGGAGTGGGGATATTTTTCAAATCTCCATCCCAGCAGTCCTTAGAAAAATCACTGTGCCATAGAGAAAAGGTCACATCACCAAAGTGAGAAAGGGTTAAGAATGGGCAGTTGTTGTTATGAAACAGCTCTATACAAAAGCAAACATCTATTTGAACTGCACCAAGGCAACTGAAGCCTGAATGCCTTCTTATCAAGTATGTGTTGAGCCTGAGTTACAGAGAAAAGGTTACATTACCCAATCATACTTTTGCGTGGCAATAAAGGGTGAGAAATTAGGGGAAATTTTCACAAATTTCACACGGTGTCTTATGTTTAAGTGATTATTCCTCAACTTCCAAGAAAATGTAACTTCTCAGACGAATCTTATCTGAAAGTTGGAAACAGTGAGGTGTGTAAACAAAGTCAGACTTAGCTTCCTTTCAATATAAAGAACCTGCTACAGTGAGATCACTCCCAGTCTTCTACCTGAAACCTGGAGAGTTATTTGCCTACCTGTAATTTTTTTCCCAGCCCTCCTCACTTCCCTTCTGATTCCACACACCCCCCCCCCCCTTGTTATTGTCCATGTATCCTATATACATCTCCTGCAAACCCTTCCCCTTTTCCTTTGAAATTCCCTCCCCTCTCCCCTCTGGTCACTGTCAGCCTGTTCTCAATTTCACTGTCTTTGGTTATATCTTCCTTGTTTGTTTGTTTTGTTGATTAGGTTCCTGTTAAAGGTGAGATCACATGGTATTTGTCTTTCACCTCCTGGCTTATTTCGCTTAGCATAATGCTTTCTAGTTTCATCCATGCTGTCCCAAAGGGTAGGAGCTCCTTCTTTCTTTCTGCTGCATAGAATTCCATTGTGTAAATGTACCATAGTTTTTTGAGCCATTCATTTACTGATGGGCACCTAGATTGCTTCCAGCACTTGGATATTGTAAATTGTGCCGCTATGAACATTGGGGTGCATAGGTTCTTTTGGATTGGTGTTTCAGGGTTCTTAGGATATAATCTTAGCAGTGGAATTGCTGGGTCAAAAGGCAGATCCATTTTCAGTTTTCTGAGAAAATTCCATACTGTTTTCCATAGTGGTTGTGCCAGTCTGCAATCCCACCAAAAGTGCACTACAGTCCCCTTTTCTCCACAACCTCTCCAACACTTGTTATTTGTTGCTTTGTTTATGATGGCCATTCTGGCTGGTGTGAGGTGGTATCTCACTGTGGTTTTAATTTGCATCTCTCTGATAGCTAGTAATACTGAGCATCTTTTCATGTGTTTCTGGACCCTTTGTATGTCCTCCTTGGAGAAGTGTCTGTTCAAGTCCTTTGCCCGTTTTTAATTGGGTTGCTTGTCTTCTTAGAGTGGAGTCGTGTAAGTTCTTTATATATTTTGGAGATTAAACCCTTGTCTGAGGTATCATTGGCAAATATGTTTTCCCATACGGTTGGTTCTCTTTTCATTTTAACACTGTTTTCTTTAGCCATGCAAAAGCTTTTTATTTTGATGCGATCCCATTTGTTTATTCTTTCCTTTATGCCCCTTGCTCTAGGGGATACATCAGTGAAAATACTGGTGCATGAATATCTGAGATTTTCCTGCCTATGTTCTCTGCTAGGACTTTAATGGTGTCACAGCTTATATTTAAATCTTTCATTCACCTTGAATTTATTTTTGTGTATGGTGTAAGTTGGTGCTTGAGTTTCATTTTTATGCACATAGCTGTCCAGATATCCCAACACCATTTGTTGAAGAAGATACTTTTACTCCATTTTATGCTTCTTCTGCCTTTATCAAATATTAATTGACCATAGAGACTTGCATTTATTTCTGGGCTCTCTGTTCTGTTCCATTGGTCTATGTGTCTGTTTTTATGCCAGTACCAGGCTGTTTTAATTACAGTAGCCTTGTAATACAGTTTGGTATCAGGTATTGTGATCCCTCCTACTTTGTTCTTCCTTCTCAAAATTGCAGCAGCTATTTAGGGTCATTTACGTTCCAAAAACTTTTAAAGTGTTTGTTCTATACCTGTGAAATATGTCACTGGTACTTTAACAGATATTATATTGATTCTGTAAATTGCTTTGGGTAGTATGAACATTTTGATGATGTTAATTCTTCCAATCCATGAACACAGTGTATGTTTCCATTTGTTTGTGTCTTCCTTGATTTCTTTCTTCAGTGTTGTGTAGTCTTCTGCATACAGGTCTTTTACATCCTTGGTTAGGTTTATTCCTAGGTATTTTATTTTATTTTTTTGCAATATCAAATGGGATTTTTTTCTTGATTTCTGCTTCTGCTGTTTCATTGTTGGTATACAAAAATGCCTTTGATTTGTGGATATTGACTTTGTATGCTGCTGTTTGGCCAAATTCATTTACTAGGTCGAGCAGTTTTTTGGCCAGGTCCATAGGATATTCTATGTACACTATCATGTCATCTGCAAACAATGATAGTTTTGTTTCCCCCTTTCTGATTTGGATGCCTTTTATTTCCTTTTCTTGTCTGATCGCTGTGGCTAAAACTTCCAATATTATGTTGAATAGAAGTGGTGAAAGTGGACAACCTTGTCTTGTTCCTGATCTTAGAGGGAAAGCTTTTCGTTTTTGCCCATTGAGTATGATGTTGGCTGTAGGTCTCTCATATAGGGTTGTTATTATATTGAGGAATGCTTCTTCAATTCCCACTTTGCTGAGTGTTTTTTATCATAAATGGGTACTGGACCTTATCAAATGCTTTTTCTGAATCTACTGATATGATCGTGTGATTTTTGTCTTTACTTTTGTTTATGTGATGTATTACATTTGTTGATTTGCAAGTATTGTATTATCCTTTCATCTCTGGGATGAATCCCACTTGGTTATGGTGTATGATCTTTTTAATGCATTGTTGGATGCAGTTTGCCAATATTTTGTTGAGGATTTTAGCATCTATGTTCATCAGCGATATTGGCCTGAAGTTTTCTTTCTTTGTTGTACCTTTATCTGGTTTTGGGGTTAGGATGATGCTTGGCTTCATAAAAAGAGTTTGGGAGTCTTCCATCATTTTGGATTTTTTGGAGTATTCTGTGAAGGATAGGGTTTAGCTCTTCCTTAAATGCTTTGTAGAATTCTCCTGTGAAACCATCCTGTCCAGGGCTTTTGTGTGTCAGGAATTTTTTTTTTTATTACTGCTTCAATTTCATCTGCTGTCATTGGTCTGTTCAGGCTTTCTGCTTCTTCATCATTCAGTTTTGGAAGATTACATTTGGAAATTTGTCCATTTCACCTAGGTTTTCAAATTTCTTGGCATACAGTTCTTCGTAGTAATTTCTTACAATCCTTTATATTTCTGTGGTATCTGTTGTAATCTCTCCTCTTTCATTTCTGATTGTGTTTATTTGGGTCCTCTCTCTTTTTTTCTTGATGAGCTTGCTTAAAGGCTTGTCAATTTTGTTTATCTTTTCAAAGAATCAGCCCCTGGATTCATTGATGCTTAGAATTGTGCTTTTAGTCTCTATGTCATTTATTTCTGCTCTGATTTTGGTTATTTCCTTCCTTCTACTTGCTCTGGGCTGTCTTTGTTGTTGTTCCTCGAGTTCTTTTAGGAATAGGGTTAGGTTGTTTGTTTGAAATGTTTCAATCCTTTTTCGGCAGGCCTGTATCGCTATGAACTTCCCTCTCAGGACTGCCTTTGCTGTGTCCCATAAGTTTTGGGTTGTTGTAAGTTCATTTTAATTTGTTTTCAGAAACTTTTTGATTTCTTCCCTAATTTCATTCTTGAGCCATTCATTGTTTAAAAGCATGCTATTCAATCTCCATGATTTTGAGTGTTTTGGGTTTTTTCCCTTGGGGATGGTTTCTAGTTTCAGTCCCTTGTGGTCAAAGAAAATTGATATGATTTCAATTTTCTTGAATTTGTTGAGGCTTGTTTTGTGTCCTATCATGTGGTCTATCTTTGAAAATGTTCCATGTGCAGTTGAAAAGAATGTGTATTCAGCTTCTTTGGGATGAAAGGCTCTATACATATATATCAGTTAAGTCCATTTCATCTAGGGCATTGTTTAATGCCACAATATCTTTGTTGACATTTTGTTTGGAAGATCTGTCCCGTTTTGACAGTGGGGGTTAAAATCCCCTACTATAATTGTGTTCTGTCAATATCTTTCTTGAAGTTCCCCAAGATTTTCTTTATGTATTTGGGTGCTCCTATGTTGGGTGCATATATATTTACAATGTTTATGTCTTCTTGGTGGATTCTTCTCTTGAGTATTATGAAGTGACCTTCTGGGTCTCTCTTTATGGCCCTTTTTTTGAAGTTTATTTTGTCTGATATGAGTATTGCTACCCAGGCTTTTTTCCCCTGTCCATTTGCTTGGAAAATTTGTTTCCAGACCTTCACTTTCAGTCTGTGTAGGTTCTACCTACAATTTTTGATTGGTCATCAAATAGGTCAGCACCTATTTAACCTTTTAGAGACTATGAGTAAAATCCTTGCTTCAAAATATAGTTTTAAGCTGACGACATATAGAAGCCCAGACACATCAATATTTCAGAAGTAAAATACAATGTTTGATTTTTCCTGTGATTGGAGCTAGGGATGAGGCTGTGAAGGTGTTAGAATATCAACAAACTGATGTTCTGCTTTCCTAGCCCCCTTAAAGCACCACTTTCTAACATGCACCAAACTAATAAAAGATAAAACATATGCTTGGCTCACTTACAGAAAGGAAAGGAATTCCCAACAAACACTTCTATTTGTTTAGAGGTGATAACATGAGATTGGAAAAAGAGAAAATAAAACTAAAGATAATAAAATAAAATGTAATTTCAGAGGGGCTCACTAAAAGAAAACAACAGACCAATACCCCTTATGAATACAGATACAAAAATTCTCAACTAATTGTTAGCAAATCAAATTCTGTAGCACATTTAAAATATTATACAGTATGACCAAATAGGATTCATGCCAGGAATGCAAGGATGGTTAAAATACAAAAAACAATCAAAGTACTACACCACACAAATGAACAAAAAAACAAAACCAACCCTTGTTACCATCCAAATTGATGCAGTGAAAGTATGTGACAAAATGCTAAAGTCTTTCATGATCAAAATATTTAGAAAAGTAGAAATATAAGGGTATTTCCTCAATATACTGAAGTCTATGTAGGAAAAACCCATAGTTAACATTATACTCAGTGGTAAGGTTTTTCCTAAGATCAGGAGTAAGATCTACTTTTATCACTTCTATTTAACATAGCACGGAAAGTTCTGGCCAGAGAAATTATGGAAGAAAAATAAAGAAAAGATATCCGAGCCAGAAAGAAGTGAAATTACCACCACTGCAGATGACATGATCTTCTATGTAGAAAACATTAAATTAGCCACAAACAATGTTTTAACTACTAGAAAAATTAAGCAAAGTTGTATGATACAAATAAACATGCAAAACTCAGCTGCATTTTACAGTAACAATAAAAAATGTGAAAAATACAAGTAAACAATTCCACTTACAATAGAATCAAAAAGAATAAATTACTTAGGAATTAATGTAACCAAGAAAGCAAAAGACCTGTAGACTGAAAACTATAAAACATTACTGAAAAAAACTAAAAATGATACCAATATATAGAATGTATCCACATTAATGGATTAGAAGACAGCATTAAGATGACCATGGTATCCAAAGAGACATACAGATTCGATGGAATCTTATCATAATCCTAATTGCATTTTTTGTTGACATAGGAAAATCCATCCTAAAATTAGTATCAAATTTCAGGGGACCCCAAAATAACCAAAACAATATTGAAATTTGGAGGACTCACACTGCTCAATTTTAAAACTTACTACAAAGCCACATAAGTATAGACACATATAACAATGAAATAGAATAGAAAACCCAGAAATAAACTCTTATATCAATGATCAACTGATTTCAGATGAAGGTGTGCCAAGGCCAATCACAGGGGGAAAAAACCGTCTCTCCCACAAATGGTACTGGGAAAACAGGATGTCTACATGCAAAAAAATAAAGTTGGACACTTATCTCAAAGCATGTACAAAATGACTCAAAGTAGATCAAAGACCTAAATTTGTGAGTTAATACTATAAAATTCTTACAAGAAAACTTAGAATATCTTCATGACACCCAAAGCACAGTCAACAAAAGAAAAAATAGATAAATTTGACTTAATCAAAATTTAAAACTTTTGTACATCAAAGGCACTATCAAGACAGTGAAAAGATACAACACCAAGTGCTGGTGAGGACATGGAAAAACAGAAACTCTCATTCATTGCTGATGGGAATGCAAAATGGTACAACCACTTTGGAAGCCAGTTCGGTGGTTTCATATGGAACTAAACTTACTGGCTTCTGGTCAAGATGGCAGCATGGGCAGACATGGCTTGCCTCTTTGCACAACCACATCAAAATTACAACTAAAATATAGAACAACGATCACTCAGAAAGATCAGAAATTAAGCTGAATGGAAGTCTGACAATTGTGAAGTTGAGTTAATGGAAGTCTGACAACTACGGAATTAAGAAACCTTATCCATCCAGACTGGTAGGAGGGGAGTGAACACAGAACAGACAGATCCCACACCCACGTGGATAAAAATTTGGGAGAGATATCTTGGGAGTGAGGAGTCCCAGACCCACACCAGGCGCCCCCAGCCCAGGATTCCAGTGACAGAAAGGTAAGTCCCCACAATTTCTGGCTGCAAAAACCAGTGGGGACTGAGTCAGTGGAGGAGGCTGCTGGAGCCATAAATTGTTCCTCTTGGGGAAGACACTGTAGGGTAAGTGGAGGCAGCCTGGCTTCCTCACCCAGGTGTCTGGGTAGCTAAGGGAAGCAATATTCCCATAGCCTTGGAGGGGCCTGATAACTAGTGTTCTCATAGCCTTGAGACTGTGTCTTATAAACTGCTCCCATAACATGAGGTGGGCTAGCACACAAAGAATTATGTCATGTTATACAATTCCTGGCATCTTGTTGCCTTTGTTCCCCTCTAGTACTTAAACAGGTAGGGACTCCTTGCTGGGGCAATGATGATGAGAGACATGCAAGGGGACAGGTGCTGTGATGGGTGCCACAGTGGGGACAAAGGGCCATGACATGAGACATGCAGATGGACAGGCAGCTTGTGGCATGCATGGCTCACCCACCCACAAATAAAGGCATGCCAGACATCCCAACGGCTCCATGAATATTTTTCCCTGTGCTCAAATACCATGAACCTGCCTGGTCTTGAACGGTGGTAACACACCACACATGGACTGGACTACTCGGACTCACCCCAACTCGGAGCTCCAGAACCAGGGTAGCACCTTGAAGGACACCAATGGTATACAGGGAAAAACTGAAGTGCCTGGCATCAGGGAGAGCAGAGGCTATTGTCTCTTTGCTGAGCCCTCTCCCCTCTCAGCCATAGAGCTAGCAGGCTGGGGCCATATTTGAGACTCCATCAACCTGGCTAACACTGTTTGACCCATCTTGCAGATCTACAGAGGCTCTATCCCATGCAAGTTATGCACCTACCCAAGCTGCTTTTCCATAAGAATGGCTAGTTTTGGCTTCTAAATCCTATCAAACAGTTGGCTTCAGTGACACCTGGGCAGCTGGATTAGAGTCACAGCTTGGCTTCACCTGGGAATCTCCCAGCCAAGCACATATAGCAGTCATTTCAGATTGCATTACAGCTCAGGCAGGGTGCCCTGAGCAAAACAGAGGTGGGACTGACCTTGGTCTGCACCACCCAGGAAACACCAGTTCCAACGCACCCAGTGGACAGCCACAGACCATGCCAGAGCACCATCACCCTAGCCCTGCACAGCTGATCCTGCATGGAGGGCAGAGGTTGGTGGTCAGTGGTCATAGCAAATCCTTGCAGCTGACTGGCCTGCGTAAATCCCTCCCATTGATCTGCCAACAGCAATCAAGGCTCAACTACAAGAGGAGCACGTACTCAGCCCACATAAAGGGCACACCTTGGGGATGCAGCTTCTGTGATAGGGGAGGCTGTGACACTAGACCCTACTAGACACTTAACTACATTAGGCCACACTACCAACATACAGAGTCAAAGCAGCTCTATCTAATACACAGAAACAAACAAGGAAGACTTCCAAAGCAAGGAGACAAAAAAACAGCCCAAATGAAAGAACAGATCAAAACTCCAGAAAAAGAGCTAAATGAAATGGAAATAAGCAACCTATCAGATACAGAGTTCAAAACAGTGTTTATAAGGATGCTCAAGGAACTTAGTGAGGACCTCAGCTGCATAAAAAAAGACCCAGTCAGAAACAAAGGATACAGTAATTGAAATAAAGAACAATTTACAGGGAAACAACAGTAGAATGGATGAAGCCAAGAATCAAATCAATGATTTGGAACATAAGAATGCAAAAAATAACCAATCAGAAAAACAGGAAGAAAAAAGAATTAAAAAAAAGTGAGGGTAGTATAAACAGCCTCTGGGACAACTTCAATCTGTCCAACATTCACATCACAGGGATGCCAGAAGAAGAGAAAGAGCAAGAAATTGGAAATCTATCTGAAAAAATAGTGAAAGAAAACTTCCCTAATTTGGTGAAGGAAACAGACATACAAGTCCAGGAAGTCTAGAGAATCCAAATTATGATGGATGCAAAGAGGCCCATGCCAAGACACATCATAATTAAAAGGCCAAAAATTTAAGATAAAGAGATAATCTTAAAAGCAACAAGATAAAAGAAGTTAGTTACCAGATGGTTGTCCGATGGGACTGGGAGGGGGAGAATGGGTGAGAGGTGAGGGGATAAAGAAGTACAAATATGTAGTCACAGAGTAGCCATGTGGATGTAAAGCACAGTATAGGAAATGGAGTAGCCAAAGAACTTACACACATGACCCATGGACATGAATAATAGAAGGGGGATTGCCTGAGGGTGTGGGGAATGCTAGGTGGAGAGGGGTAAAGGGGAAAAATCAGGACAACTGTAATAGCATAATCAATATAATATAATTAAATAATAAAATACCTTATTTTATATTATATATATTATCACATATATATACACGCCCACATAAATATTTATAAACACATGAATTCATAGATAGATATACCCAAAAAGAATTGAAAAAAGGAACTCAAGATAATTGTATGCCAATGTTCATAGCAGCATTAATTCACACTAGTCAAAAGGTGGAAACAACTCAATTCTGGCAACAGATCAATGAATAAATAAAATACACACACACACAATGGAATGTTATCTGCCCTAAAATGGAATGGAGTTTTGATACATACTACACCATGGATGAACCTTGGAAAAAATACACTAAGTGAAGGAAGCCAGACACAAAAAGATATCTATTATATGATTTCACTTATATGAAATATCAAGAATGGGCAAATTCATGGACACAGAAAAATTAGAGGTTACTAGGGCTGGAGAGAGAGGAGAATGGGAAGTTACTGCTTAAGGAATCACAGTTCTCTGTTAGAGGTGATGAATACATTTTGAAAATAGTGGTGATGGTGGCACAACCTTGTGAATACAATTAAAGCCCTGTTGTATATTTAAGTGTGGTTAAAATGGCTTATTTTATATTACATATATTTTACCATATAAAAATAAAATTTCAGAGGGGCTAAACATCTATACAGTGTGAAGGAAATTTCTATGTTCTTCACTAAAACAATATCTTTGTTTTTATTACCAAATCCATCCCCATAAACACTGATTATCTACAAATTGATCCATTTTGCAGCCAGTTATTTCAGTGGGCCTCAGTTTCTTCCCTCATAAAATGAAAGAACAACAATAACAGAGCATTTCAAGTTCCTTACAGCTTTTAACAATCTAGGATTTGGCTCAGTTTAGAACAGATAATTAAGATTCCACCCTAAATAAACTGTGAATGAAATACAAACCACCACAAAATAATTTTGTTTAATATTTAACAGCATAACAAGATATATGAACCTACTGCTCTCTCCTCTGGCCACCTGGTTCCCCTGGACCCTTCAGATGTGCAGGAGGGACGCTCAGCTTCGCACCCCCTGCTCAGACAGAAATGTCCATGGGGGATGGTCTTTGCTATACCTATTTCAGGTCTCTGTTCAAATGCCGCCATCTCAATGAGGCCTACTCCACCATCCGCTTTACCACAGTAAACCGCTCACCCATCTATGCTGCCAATTCCCTCACTTGGTCCTGCCTTCCTTAGAGAATATCATCTTCTAAGATAATACAAGTTTCCATATTTATTTTATTTATTATTTATTGTCAGATTCTGCTGCTAGCCTATAATCCACGAGGTTAGGATTTTTGGTGGTTTTCATCACTTGTATATCTCAAAAGGCTAAAACAGTTTCTGGCATATAAGCAAATGCTCAGATACTGTATTTTTGGGAAAATGAGTGAATGGTATGAAAGGCAAGGTTTATAGATTTTTTTCCACTTTTTAATTTACTTGCTTAATTTAAATGGGTAGTATTAGGAAGACTTTCATACTTAAAATGAAGTTTTGAATATGGATAGTGACTCTTTAATTTTACACATGTGAGAGACTTTACCTCTCACATTATGAGGTGGCACTTTAACTGGTGCTGTTAGAGATGGAAATTCTGAAAAGACATCACAGAAAGGAGAGAACTGGAACACAACAAAGGAACAGCAGGAAAGAATGATTATTCTATTCATTCATCCCTACCTTCATCACTGTTCACTGAGCTTATTCTATACAAGACAACAGCAGGTATAGGGTCATGACCTCCTTGAGACCTAGGATCTTACTGTTTCTGCTTCCATAGTCCATCCATTTCATTTCTTCCTCAGTAACTGAACTCTTGAAATGTAAACAGCCTTCTGCATCCTGAGGTTTCCCCTCATAGGCTGTTTAGTAGCAAAGCCAAGGGTTAAATTAAAACTATTACAGTTTTAATACATATAATTTTTTAAAAAAATTATTAAGCAAGTTTTTCCTTCCTTGTTAGAGGGAGCTGATTTCTAGGATTTCTTCAATTTAATGAACTGACACTTTCCCAAAATAATTGCTACAAGTAATAGTGAAACAATCAAGCATTTAACATTCACATATTATAGAACTTTACTAATTACAAGGCATTTTGTCTATATTATCTAGAGTTTAATTCTCACAAAGATCTTACAGAGAATGTCAGACTGGTATTTTTATCTGTTTAAAAAATAAACACCATTTAAGCAAGATCACACAGATACTGGGGTTCAAGTCTATGTTTTTCTTTTTCACTTCAAGCATATATCCAGGGAATGCTTCCCCAGATTCAGGTTCAAACACTAACTTAGAGGGGCTATGTTCTAAGTATTCCATAACATTAGAAGTTATGTATATGACTTTCTACTTTGTAACTGCCAATTTCCTGATCAAATTTATCATTAGTCTATGAAAGCCAGTAAAACTGCTTGCATAAGCAGGTACTCAAATATATCAGCAGACTTTTCTGAATGTGGGGTTTTATTTTCTTTTTTTCAAATATATTTTATTGATTACGCTATCACAGTTGTCCCATTTCTCCCCCATCATTCCCCTCCACCCTGCACACCCCCTCCCACCCACATTCCCCCCTTATTTCATGTCCATGTGTCATAAGTTCTTTAGCTTCTACCTTTCCCACACTATTCTTGCCCTCCCCCTGTCTATTTTCTACCCACCATCTATGCTACTTATTTTCTGTACCTTTTCCCCCTCTCTCCTCCTCCCACTCCCCTGTTGCTAATCCTCCATGTGATCTCCATTTCTGTGGTTCTGTTCCTGTTCTACTTGTTTGCTTAGTTTGCTTTCATTTTAGGTGTGGTTGTTAATACCTGTGAGTTTGCTGTCATATTTTTTATCTTCTTTTTCTTAGGTAAGTCCCTTTAACATTTCATATAATAAGGGCTTGCTGATGATGAACTTTAACTTGATCTTATCTGAGAAGCACTTTATCTTCCCTTCCATTCTAAATGAAAGCTTTGCTGGATAGAGCAATCTTGGATGTAGGTCCTTGCCTTTCATGACTTGGAATACTTCTTTCCAGCCCCTTCTTGCCTGTAAGGTCTCTTTTGAGAAATCAGCTGACAGTCTGATGGGAACTCCTTTGTAGGTGACTATGCCCTTATCTTTTGCTGCTTCTAGAATTCTCTCCTTCATTTTAATCTTGGCTAATGTAATTATGATGTGCCTTGGTGTGTTGCTCCTTGGGTCCAAGTTCTTTGGGACTCTCTGAGCTTTCTGGGCTTCCTGGAAGTCTATTTCCTTTTCCAGATTGGGGAAGTTCTCCTTTATTATTTGTTCAAATAAGTTTTCCACTTGTTGCTCTTCCTCTTCTCCTTCTGGTACCCCTATAATTCGGATGTTGGGACGTTTAAAGATGTCCTGGATGTTCCTAAGCCTCTCCTCATTTTTTTGAATTCTTGTTTCTTCTTTCTTTTCTGTTTGTTTCTTCCTTCTGGTCCACTCCATTGATTTGAATCCCAGTTTTCCTCCCATCTCTATTGGTTCCCTGCGCATTTTCCTTCATTTCACTTATTGTAGCCTTCATTTGTTCATCTAATTTGTGAGCAAAATCAACCAATTCTGTGAGCATCCTGATCACCAGTGCTTTGAACTGTGCATCTGATAGGTTGGCTATCTCTTGGTCACTTAGATGAATTGGCTCTGGGGCTTTGATTTGTTCTCCTGTTTGAGCCATTTTTTTTTGGGGGGGGGGTCTGGTCATGTCTGTTATGTAGTGAGGGGCGGAACCTTAGGTGTTCACCAGGGCGGAGCAACCCAGTCGCTGGTTTGTGATGCTGTATGTGGGGTGGGTCCGAGAGGGAACAATGGTGCTTGCTCTGCTCTTTCTTGGATTCCAGTCCCCTCTGCCGCTTCCCCTTCACCTGGACTATCTGCATGCGAATGTGGGACCACCTGGCCAGCCACCCACTTTGCTCAGCCTCACTGGGTCTGCACCATTGCCACCCCGTGCCCCAGGTCCGCTAGCCGCCACCTGCACACCTGGGATCTGCTAGCCACTGCTGCCTGCTCGCTCGGGTCCGCCAACCTCCACTTTTTCCTGCCACAACACTGCCCCTCTACCGGTCTGGATGAATGGTTGTTGGACTTCCGTACAGTTCAATTTTCCATTAGTTGTGGTTGTTTTCTTGTTTCTAAATCTTTGTTGTCCTTAATTTTGGTTGTACAAGAAGTCACAGTGTGTCCACTTACGCCTCCATCTTTGCCCTGAATGTGGGGTTTTATCACTCTAAATATGCCTTTCAAACTGGAGTTGATACAGAGTGAACTAATGGGGCTTGTCTTTAGCAGTGTTATTGAACAGAAGCTTCTTATTTCCTTTGATCATTAGTTATTATGACAGCCACACAGGAATGAAAGCCCCACAGTACCCCAGTGCAACAGTACACATCCAGACGCAAGCTGAGAAAGGCCAGCACACATACATAAATTGTGATTTCCTCTCTGTCCGCCACTGACTCAGTCCTTGATCCCTTGCTTTCCAGCTACAATTCTTGAACTGTTTCCTGAGAGACCTGCCACTAAATGATTGACTTTTCAAGCTGTGCCCAAAGATCAATCTCTCCTGCCTGAAAAATTTCTATTGTTGTATATAATCTTGGCCCCACACACTTCTGTCAATAAGCCCTTCACACGATCCAAAGGCAGACCTCTTTTAAAAGAATCTTTCCACGAAATGGAACAGACTGTGGATTACTGTATTTTTCATAGCATAAGGCACACCTACATTTTAGAGGAGGAAAATAGGAAAAAAATTTTGAAGCAAATAATGTGGTAAAATATTTAATAACATAAATAACATAATATTTCACCAATGTAAATGTAAACAGAACTCAACAGCAGCATTAACAACCATTACTCCTCCCAAATTTGGGGGGCAGGAAAAATAAGTGTGTCTTATAGTCTGAAGAAGTATGGTAGATTCTACAAATCATGAAAACAGTGGTGCTTAACACAGTCTGATTCTAGTCAACTTAAACAACCACCACAAACTCTTTAATACCTATCTTAAAAACCTTACCTTGGACCATCCCCTTTTCTTCTTGAGTCCTACATTTCAGTTCTGCAGTTTAATAAGGACACAGCAGTCTATGGTGCACACACTAATCAACAGTACATGAAGCAATTCCCAATGGTCCCTGTCCACTGAGACTCATAGATGTCTCCAGTTTCCCTTAGGGATCTATGCCCCCAGAATTTGCACCCTTCTGCTTCTTGAGCTTTAATCTACGTATTGTGGACAGTGTTGGTTGCCTCTATAGCAGTCATTCTGCCTTATTTGAAGTTTGGACAGCAGTGTTACCTATTCCAAGTGGAGGGGTCCCTCCCCATTTTCCAATGACTGGTCTACAGGAAGGCACGGCCAATGAAATGCAAGAGGAGAATCTGCTAGGATGCTCAAGGGTGAGATCTTCCTCTCAGATAAGGACCCTTGGGAAATCTCTCCATCTTCCTTTGTGCATTAAATACTATCACACAAGAATATAATGCCTGGAGCTGTAGCAGCCAACATGTGACCAGGAAGTAACAAGCTGGCAGAAGAAAGCCACTGTGTGAAGGAGAGAGGAGTGGCGAGTTTAAAAAGCCTGCCCTGCAACCTATACATTAGGACTTCTAAGTTTTTAAATGAACTAAAAAAGTCTGTGTGACTCAAACCACTGCTATCTATGGCTTCTGCTTCTCACTGCCAGGTGCATAAATCCTGATATACTACAGAATAGGGAAAATAAATAGTTCCAATTTAATGCATTAAAATTACTCTTATCTCCCTGTTCTTCTTAAAGCCTTCTCTCAGGACTCCAAACAAATAACAAATTTAAGCTTTTATGTGGGTCTCAAGTAGCATTCTTTTCAGTCTAACAATCATGTATCAATGGGAGATGTGTACACCGATGGTCTATGTCCTGATGGCACCAGACATGGAAATTAGGATCTTAATAAGATTATGAACACCCTAAAATAACCATGAAAGTGGGTCAAGAATCATATGGGAAATTCCAGAAAAACTAAATTAAAGGATGCTGTAGAGATTCATCCCTAAAGCCATAGAAAGAAGCATATTAAAAGGTACTACTGATAGACAAGTATGGCTTCAACTCTTATTAGAGGAAGAAAATGACCCTGAAAAGACAGCCATATGACACACTTCAATTATTTCTTCAATAAGTGTAACAAATAGGAAGTGCAGTCATCAGATCTACATGCAGTAATGTAGACATCTCCACATTCAGAGATAATATTATGCCTGAGTCAAGAGAAAATATTAAAACAGCTAGGCCTAGAAATAAACTTCCTTAAAAAGGGCAACTAATGAGCATATGTCTCAGTCCACATGCACAAGAAATCAATGATGTCAACAAGTTAGAGGCATATGATGGTCACCACCAGTCATCAACTAACACTCAAAGAATACAGGAACTCTAAACTTCCGATGGAAATCACCCTATAGGGGAGTGCAGCAGCACCCAGTGTCAGTATCTTGATATCAAGGGTTGAGAATTAGTGATGGTGATTTTGGATTCACTCTTATAAGCAACAAGGAACTCACGTGTAATGCTCACTTTATCTGAGCACCAAAAAGTATGATCTACAGAAAAGAACACTCCATAAGAATAAACACTTTATCTATGTATTCATGACACAGTTATCAAATTCATGAAGTTTCACATCAATGATAGCTTAGGGTGGGGGCAAATTAGGGGATGGTGGGATTGAGGAAAAAAAAAGGACTTATGGACATGGACAACAGTGTGGTGATTGCTAGGGAGAAGGAGGTATAAGGGGATTAAATGGCAATGAAAAAAATACAAAAAGAAATAAAAAAAGACTAAAAAATAAATCACTATTAAAAGGATAAAAACTAAACCAAAGTTGGTGGAACAGAAAGAAAAAAAAGACAAGGCTCCTTGATGCCAGCCTTGAGTGGCTGTACTGAACATGGAAATGCCCTCCTGGAGAATCCTTGTCACAGAAATGAAATGTCTATTATACAGGCCACTCTCAATAAGATTTTCTACAGCATGCAGCCAAAATTTTTCTGGATAGCTATATAATCTTGAAAAAATTAGTTAAACTCTCTAAACTTTTGTTTTGTCATTTATAAAATGGAGCTAATAATAGTGATCTAACAGAGTTGATGTGAGGATTAAATGAGATAATATTTTCTGATTCATGGTGAGCTGATAATTGTTTCTTCCAGCTCCTTCTTTCATCTAATATTATTTACTTGGAAGAGTAAACTGAATGGTTTTGCACAGATATAAGCCCCAATGAATATCAGTTGAGTGAATTAAATGATTATCAGAATAAAGTAGTCAAGCCAACCTTGCAAGATAAACTACCATAGTAGCTTTCCATGGACTTTTTAGTAACTGAGTAGACAGTAGAGAAGGAGCTTATCTGATAATCAAGGTATAGCTCGAAGACAAAAGTTTTTGGAAAGTAGCTCTGAGCAGTAAACTAAGTCTTCCATGGTGGTAGTATGTTTAAAAATAGCCACAAAGTCTAACCTTACCATTAATTCTTTCTCTACTTCTTACATTTAACTTGCCCATATACCTTGTGTGCTTTAGCCACTAAGAATAGTAAATATGATGCAAACAGAAGTTTGAAAACTTTGTACTTTGGAACTTGTCCTCCTAGTGCAATTAGATCCCTACAACCACAATGAACATGAGTCTGAGCTAGCTTTTTGATGAGAGAGAACCAGTCTCCAGCCAACAGGCAGTCAACACCAGACAGGTGAATGCCAGCTAACCAAACATGCATAAGTAAATCCAGCTGAGAACAGAAAAACTTTTCTCCAAAGCTCAAAGTGCCAACCAATATTGAGCTAAATGAGTATTTGCCTTAAATCACTGAGTTTTGCAGTGGTGTGTTATGCAGCCAGAAATAACCGACATGAGGGTTGTCTTGGGAACTCCTGGTATGGGGTAGATGGGTGCCACTTGGTCACACCACTTTTCCATCTGGGTTCTAGAACCTGACCTAATCATGAAGAAACATTAGACAATGTCAAACTGAGGAACATTGTGTAAAGTAATTAGTCAGGATTCTACAAAATGTCAATGTCTTATAAGAGCAAAAAAAGACCAAGGAGCTGCTTCAGATGAAAGGAAATGAAAGAGACATGGTGTCTAAATGCAATATGTAATATCAACTGGATCCTATACTGGAGGGAAAAAAAATGACACAAGAGCATTACTGGGACAATGTGCAGCATTTAAATATTAACAACTGATTAGATACAAGTATTAATCCTGCTCTCCACCTATAAATCTGCCCCCATTTTCCTTGTTAGTTCAGTTTGTTCATTAGATTCTACATATGAATGAGATCATATGGCATTTGTCTTTCTCTAGCTGGCTTATTTCACTTAGCATAATGTTCTCCAGGTCCATCCATATTGTTGCAAAGGGTAAAATGAGCAAAGGATCTGAACAGAAACTTCTCCAAAGAGGACATACAGATGGCCAATAGATGTATGAAAAGATGTGCAATGTCACTAACCATCAGAGAAATGCAAATTAAAACAACAATGAGATACCATCTCACATCTGTCAGAATGGCTATCAGTAATAAATCCAAAAACAGTTAAGTGCTAGCAAGGATGTGGAGAAGGGGGAACTCTTTTATACGGTTGGGGGGAATGCAGATTGGTTCAGCCACTATGGAAAACAGTATGGAAATACTTCAAAAAATTGAAAATGGATCTGCTTTTGACCCAGCAATCCCACTTCTGGGAATATATCCAAAGGAACCAAAAAAACTAATTTGAAAGAACATAAGCACTCCTTTGTTCATTGCAATGTTATTTATAATCACCAAGATATGGAAGCAGCCCAAGTGTCCATCAATAGATGTGTGGATAAGACAACTATGGGGCATTTGCACAATGGAATACTACTCCACTGTAAAAAAGAAGAAAATATAGTGATTTCATAACTGCAAAAGGACTTGTCCACCTTTAGTCATTATATCCAAGGCAAGAGGAAGGAATGGTTCTAGTGAGCATACTTTCATGTCAGTTGCCTTTATAGGGAAACAAAAACTATCCCCCAAATCTTTAAACTTCACCTTATATTTTTGCCCAGAACTGTGTCACCTGGCTGCTCCCACCTGCAAGGAAAAGGACTGCCTGCTGTCTGTGTTTCTTAACTGTAGAGTGTTACATGTCAAAAAAAAAAAGAAAGAAAAAAAAAACGGGACTGGGAATGGCACTGGTTTAGTCTAACAACAACTAATAAGTGCCAGATTTAGAACAGGAACCACATGTAGCTCCATAGTTCATGTTCTCAAGGCATGTATGCTTTCAAAGTACACAGAGAAATGTCCTATAAATACATAATGTGAGAGGTCCTACAAGTGATAGAAACTAGGTCCTACAGAACCACAGAGAAAGAGGGGCCACTTTTAAGTAAGCCTAACGAGAATGTTTTGGAAGGGTCAGGTGAATATGGTCTACATGACATGTAGGGTTTAAAAAGGCAAAGATCTTCCAATAGGGGGAAAAGTAAAAGCAGATACATGGAGGCAGAAAAATGAAATGAAGTTATGTTGACCAAAATGACAATAGTACAGGGTAATTCAGACCTTTTGAAAATATAAAAGGAATATTCATGCCTTCCTTAGCATTATTAAGAGTTGAAAGCTAAATATATACACTTGAATATAATCAGACAAGAAGTCACATTCCACCTCTTATATCTCCTTTTGACTAGCTCCTCAAAAATTTCTATCTTTCATGCCTTTACCTCACATTTCAATATAATATCCTAGACCTCAAGAAAATTAAGTACTATTATGCAGTACATTGAAAATAAAAGTTCTCATTCAGCAAAAGTTAGCCTTGCTGACAGTTTACTAGCTTTGAACACTTTCCATTTTTGAACTAGAAATTGCTTTTGTTTATTTGTTACATTTTGTTTTTAATTGCTTAAATTGCATACAAAGTTTCAGTAACAATATATTCCCCAAATTTGCAGGTGAGACTTTTAAAAAAATGAAACCTTATTTTAAGTGCATTAAAGATGGCCATGAACTCAAAAATCACTTTCAACTAAATGTGATTCTTCATACACCCATTTTCATAAGGTGAGTTATGCCCACAATTGGTATGTAAGGAAACTGTCAAATGCTGTAGAGTTGTTAGTGCTGAGATATGTTTTACAATATTTACTTCAGATGTATCTAAGTTTCCTTATTAACAAGAATTATCAAAACAGGGCCACAGGCTAAAAACTAACTAGAATTGAGAAATCTTTCAGGAGGAAAGGAGCACAAATGGAAAGAGGGTCAGTAAATTCTCTGAGCCAAAATGAGAGGAGCATTGTGGCCCAAGCAGACATACCTTTAGATGACAGGGTCAGTAGAGTCCCTCTGACAGATACCACTGCCCCTCTGATTCCACACACCATGAAACGCAGACGTGCAGGGTCAGTTCCATTTGAGTGAGGCACTTGGGCCAGCCCCTTGCTACCAGGGGGAAAGCACCACTGCTACGGGACTTGACTAAATAAACACCTGAAAAGAATGCTTTCTTCCTTTCTGAGTGTGGACACCATCAAAAGCCACTGATGTACCTTTTAAACATATTAACCGTAGCTAAAATTCCTGAAGTATTATATTAAGTTAGATGAACTTATTTGTTTCTTTCTGTTATGAAACTTGCTGCCTGGTAGCCTGAAAAAGTGGTCTTTCATAACTCATTAGGAAAATTGCTTTCCGAAATAAAAGTTAATAGTGCTGTATTGCTTGTCACCCTCTTAAAACTTTTTTAACCTTGAAAGGAACTTAATTTAGAGTAAGTAATGCCACTGTCACTTAAATATATGAATGATAAAAGAAACATCAGCTGGTCTAATGCCATAATTCCCAAGTAATGACAATTAATGAAACACTCTTGACTAGAGGGAGTTGTTTTAACCAGTAGATAAAGGAACCAGTGAGCCTATTAAGATTTACTAATAACCAAATTGCATTTCCCTTCATCCTTATCCAAAATATAACTAAAAGATGACATCTAAGATAAATAAAAAATCAAACTATATCCCACTTCCAAAGGAAAAGCAGATGAGAAGCAGCAACTTTATATCTCACCGAGAGCAGACAGACTCCAGATTCAAGGTTTGGTGCTGTATCTGTCGACCTGGAACACCAATCTCACTAGTCAACACACCAAATGTGGATAATATTATCATTGAGTATTATTGGACAGATAGCAATTGGCTCGTTTCACTGCTACGGAAACATTTTTTGACTTTTCCAAAAAGAAGACAAATCAATAGGAATACCTTGTAAAGGCTTCTCTTTTCTTCCTTGGTTTGCTCCAATAGTCTAAAATTTGTTACATATTTGTGGTCTTTATTGTTTTGGACCATCTACTTTAGCAACTACATACACCGAGAGAAAAGTCATCCTTTAATGTTAGTCCAGACATACAATTCAGAGGCCTACATAACCTCTTGGCCAAGTTAATCATCAATACAGTAAAAAAAAAAAAAAAAAAAAAAAAAAAAAAAAAAAAAAAAAAAAAAAAAAGCAAAAGTTAAATAGCCTGATCTAACCTATTCCCACATATTTGAAGGACAAATTAAGTAAAACTTTCCTGGCAGCACTTAACCCACTAACAGAGGTATTTGCTACTAGAGGACACAGCTCTCATGAAGCTAGAGTCTTCAGGGGTTTATCGGAGGCATGGCATCCACGTTCGCTGCATAATTCTTCAGAGCCTGAGCCTCTCCATTGTGTGCAGCTACTCATAACAAAACCTGAAAAAGCATGGATTGCAGTCCTAAACCCACCGTTTACTCACTCTGTAAGGAAATGTATACACGGCTGATATCATTCCAAAATGTCACCTACTGGTTTCCCATTGTGATAGAGAGCCAGGGATATAAATAGTTCAATTGTAACAGCAATAAGCTTTTAACTCGATAGCATGAAAAATACACTAGATGGATATTTTTTCTATAAACATATGACATATACCAATCCAGGAGTTTATAGTGGTAATGAAATGAAATAAAGTCAAAACAACCACTAGCAGGCCAATCCATCTGTAACCCAAGAAGTCAAAAGCAAGTCTGCCAGATGTCCTTCGACAGGTGAATGGTTGAATGAATTGTGGGACATCCACACCACGGGAATACTAATCCTAGCAATACAAAGGAATGAACTACTGATAGATACAATAATCAGAATGAATCTACAGTGTATTAAGCACAGTGAAAAACACCAATTTCAAAATGTTATATACTGTGTAATTCCCTTTCTATAACATTTTGAAATCCCAAAATTTTAGGAATGGAGAACAGATTAAAGATTTCTAGGAGTCAGGGACACAGAGGGTGAATACAGTTGTAAAATGACAGCATGAAGGATTGTTGTAGTGTTGAACTATTTTACATCTTGACTTTGGTGGTGAATACATGATAAAATTGTATAGAACTAAATGAATTAGAGTAAAACTGGGGAATCTGCATAAGATCAATGGATTGTGTCAATGTCAATAACTTGGTGTGACACGGCACTAGTTTGGCAAAATGGTACTGTTGGGGGAAGCAGGATAAAGTACACACAAGACCTCTCTGTTCCTACAACTGCATCTGAATCTAAAATTAGCCCAACAAATTTTGATTCGAAACAAAAAAGCAAATGCAGCGCTACACATTTGTGAAGGACCAAATCCTGTTCTCCACATGGTAGGCTGGCAAAACCCTTCCTAACAAGATTGCCTAGACTTCTTAAAGTCAACAGATGGAGATTCTCCCCAGAACCCAGGACACTCACCCGGCAGGGGCACACTAGCGCACCAGTCTGGAAATTCTTCACCCTTTCAGTCTTTATCCAGTCTTCCCCTTCCCATTCAACCTACATGGGTTACAGTCAACTAGTACTTCTATACCAAAACACATTAATAAATAGGCACTTTTTAATTTGACAAATAATATTATTGGATCCTTGAATGAAGATATTTTCATGCCCTTTCTTCCCAATGAAAATCTGAGCTCTCTTGGGGAATGTGCTCTTGACTCACTTCTTTCCTTTTTCTAAACATTTCAGAACTTGACAGAAAAGAGGGGATGGGCAGGGAACAGACCCATTTTTGGGTCAAGGCAGTTTCTATGTACAGAGTGTTCTCTTGTAGGGTGGGAGGAGGGTTCTGCTTGCTGAGAAGAATGTAGAAGCTGACCAGAGATACATCTCTCAGTAAGCAGAAGCCAGGTGTTCCTTTTCTAGAAATTCCCCAGGAGAATGTGCAAGCAAAAGATGAAGAAATCCTGGTTCTTGTTTATTCCACAAAGGCCTGTTCATTGGCCCTGCTCAGAGGCTCCACATGCGATCCTGAAACACCTCCTGCTCTTTGGTAGTGCACTGAGATCTCATGCTAGTGTCAGAAAGCTGCTGCTGACTGACAGGGGCCTGTTTTCTTCCTCAGAGGAAAGCTGGGCTCTAAGTATGTTGCAGCCTTTTCCTATGCAGTTAGCTTAACCACCCACTATTAATCTAAAAGATAGGCTGAGAGCACTGACTCTGATTCAGACTATCCTGTCAGGGTAACCTTCAGCAAGTTATTGAACCTCTCTGACTCAGCTTCCCTAGCATAAAGGGAGGACTATTAACAGTACCTACCTCATGGAGCCATTGTGAGGCTTAAATAAGTTGTTACAGGTAGAGGGCTCAGAAGAGGGCCTTGAACAAAGTAAAGGCTTCACAAAAGCTTGTAATGACCATTATACAGTTCTGGGGAGACACAGACAGAAGGGAGAAATGAATATGCTCCACTTTGAACTTGTAATTTGCTACTGAAGCTTTTCTGTGAACAAATAGTTTATATGATATATTAATAAATCCTTGCATAGGTATCATTAATACTTCAATAGAAGTGGATATAGAATAGAGTATTTCCCTGCTGGTCAAGATGGCAGTGTAAGTGAACATGGTCTCACCACCTTGTACAACCACATCAAAATTACAACTAAACTACAGAACAAGTGGCTGCAGAGGTCCCCCAGAGAAGCAAGGGGTCCCAGCCCCACATCAGGCCCCCCAGCCCAGGGTTCCAGTGCCAAGGACAAAAGTTCCCATTACTTCTGCCTGTAAAAACCAGCAGGAATTGAGGGTAAAGGAGATGGAAACTTCTGGGGGTTCCAAGCCGTTCTTCTTAAAGGGCCCACACACAGACTTACCCTGACTCACTCTTTCTGAGCCCCAACACGGGGACAACAGCTTGAAAAGCACCAGAAACATGTGAGGGGAGGACCTGAATTGTCTAGCAGCAGGGAGAAGGCTGGGAGGCAGCTTTCTCCCATTGTTCCTTTGCTGAGCCTTCTCTTCACAGAGCCATCAGGTGAGCAACATATCTGAGACTCCATCAACCTGGCTCATACTGTTTGCCCCACCCTGGTGATTACCCCAAATCCCACATTACCCAACTTTCAGGCCCAGCCAACCTGTTTCTAGTGGCTTTTCCATACAAATGGCCTGGCTTGGTTTATGCTCAGATTTACCTAAATGGTCTCAAATAAGCAGCTTCTGGCCTCAGCAAGTTCCATATCTCCTGCTAAGTGGCCTGAGGCCTGGCACTAGCACAGCTTGGCCTTCTTTGGGCACCTCCAAGCCTAGCATAAGTAGCAGTCACCTGCAGATCACTTTGTAGCTCATTCAAGGAGGCCTCGGACAGAACACAGGCAGTGGCTGATCTTGTTCTGTACCTCCCCAGAGGCCCCAGAGACAGCGTATCCAATGGGCAGCTTCAGACTACATTGGGGCATTACCACCCAACCACCTCCACAAGTGACACACCTAACAGGTGGACTCAGCATGCAACAGAGCCTGGATAAAGTAAGTCCTACTCTGTGGAGTGAGCCCCTGCACAGCTGATACTCCACAGTATTCAGAGGTTGGTGATCAGTGGTCACAGCCAGTCCTTGCAGCTGATTGGCCTGTGTAAATCGAACCCACTGATGTGCCAACAGCAATCAAGGTACAACTACAAGACAGAAGGTGTACTCAGTCCACACAAAGGGCACATCTTGAGTACCCAGCTTGGGTGATAGGGGAGGCTGTGCCACTGGACCCTACGGAACACCTACTATACTAGGCCATTCTATCAAGCTTGGAAGATGTAGCAGCTTTACCTAATACATAGAAACAAACACAGGGAAGCTGCCAAAATGAGGAGGCAAAGAAACATGGCCCAGATGAAAGAACAGAACAAAACTCCAAAAAAGAACTTAACAAAATGGAGACAAACAATCTACTAAATGCAGAGTTCAAAACACTGGTTAAAAGGATACTCAATGAACTTAGTGAGAACTTCAACAACATAAAAAAGAGCCAGTCAGAAATGAAAGATATACTAATTGAAATAAAGAATAACTTAGAGAATCAACAGTAGAGTGGATGAAGCTGAGAATCAAATCAGTGATGCGCAATATAGGGAAGCAAAAAACATCCAATCAGAACATCAAGAAGAGCCCTGGCTGGTGTGGCTCAATGGAATGAGTGATGGCCTGCAAACCAAAGGGTCACCCGTTACCAGTCAGGGCACATGCCTGGGTTGCGGGTCAGGTCCCCAGTTGGAGGCATACGAGTGACAAACCACATATTGATATTTTTCTCCCTTTCTTTCTCCCTTACTTCCCCTCTGTCTGAAAATAAATAAATAAAATATTTTTAAAAAAGAACAGCAAGAAGAAAAAATCCAAAAAACAATGAGGACAGTATAAGAAGCATCTGGAACAACTTCAAGCATGCCAACATTTGCATCATAGGGTTACCCAAATGAGGAGAAAGAGCAAGAAACTGAAAACTTATTTGAAAAAAATGATAGAAAACTTCCCTAACTTGGTGAAGGAAATAGACATATAAGTCTAAGAATCACAGAGAGTCCCGAACAAGATGAAACCAAAGAGGCACACACCAAGACACATCATAATTAAAATGCCACCAGTTAAAGACAAAGATAGAATCTTAAAAACAGCAAGAGAAAAGCAGTTAGTTTCCTGAGGGAGCTCCCATAAGACTGTTAGCTAATTTCTCAAAAGAAACTTTGCAGGCCACAAGGGATTGGCAGGAAATATTAGAAGTGATGAAAAGCAGGGCCAAGGTTACTGTACTCAGTAAAGTTGTCATTTAGAATCAAAGGACAGAGAAAGAGTTTTCCAGGCAAGAAAAAGTTATAGAAGTTCATCACCACCAAACCAGTATTATATGAAATGTTAGAATCTTTTTTAAGAAGACTGGAAATATAAACACTAAAATGGCAATAAATACATATCTATCAACAATTCAATCTAAAAAACTAAATAAACTAATAAGCAGAACAGAAACAGAATGATAGATATAGAGAACATTTTGATGGTTGCCAAATGGCAGGGGAATCACTGCTGTGTAAACCTGAAACTAACATAATAATATATGTCAACTGTAATTGAAAATGAAAAATAATTTAAAAAATGAATAAATAGAATATTTCCCATTGTCAGTAATAAAAGCTAAGAAAGGTAGATGATAAATACGCTATAAGACAGTGAGACGAATTTGTTCATCAACTCCCTCCATGGTATAAAAAGAATTCACCATGTCCTTGGGGAAATAATCTCTTTGGAGAGCTTTATTAGATGGCTGCCTTTCCCTCCAACCTAGTGAAGACAGGATATAACTCCTCCCTCAAGGAAGTGGGGGGATTTAGACAAGTCAGCATGCGTCTTCTTGGATTTGAGGGACCTGGGGGCTATCCCTCACTCAGACTTAAAAAATTCTAAAGGCTGAATACTAAATGGAAAAGGCTGTAGTAGTGGGGCAGAAAAATAGGTCTGTGCTGAATAACAGAAGGAGAATTGTGAGTTTCCTGCAGTCTGGATGGGCACTCATCAGAAAGCAGCTGTTCTGTGGGCCACCTTGAGAAGCTCCCATCCACAGGTATTCCATAGTGGATGAGCTGACCTTGACAGAAAGATTCTATAAGTAACACCACTGAATATAGAGATGCTGGGGTAAGACCCAACCACAAGATATGACATCACCCATTCCCGGGGCCTTCAGTCAAATGTCATCAATGAGAAATCTCTAAGGAAACCACAAAAGTACTCCATGAGAAAAAAGTTAGCATCTGGATATTGGTCACACCTAGAAGTCACCAAAGCCAGATCTCAACTCCATCAGTGAAAGAAATCCTTTGCTGCCCTTTGCCTCGTTTCTCTCCTCCCTACCCAACCCTCTGTACCCCTTGCTCCCTTCTCCACCATCACCACACTTTAGGCTTCCAAGACTGTTCCCCTTTCTCAGAGGAGATGACGCTTTGCCTCTAGATTGGACTGCATTGAAAAATGACCTGGAAAGCTATGGGATATGCTTGAAATTTCACTTTGGAAGAGAATGATTAGACAGAATTTGCTGAAGGCAGTGGTGTGAAAAGTAAAACTGTTAGAAGTTTACCTCTACTGAGTCCTGCTCATCAAATGCATTGTTACAGGTATGTTTTACTTCAACCCTTCCTCTCCCTACCCTTATCCCAAATGGCCTCATTCAGTTCTCCCTTTGTGCTTCCCACTGTGCCACACCTATTCTTGCCTCCTCCTTATGCCTCTGTATAACAAATATATACTTGAAATATTTAAATATTTTACTCCTGACCCAAATCAGAGTAGCATATAATATTAAACCAAGTGGAAACGATGGGGAATAGAAAAAGTCAATAGAAAAATAGATTAAATGTGATCAATTTCTCCGTTCCTACTCTCTTTTTCCCCACTGTCAAACCTTGCACAAAATTCATTTATTTACTCAAGAAAACAGCTACTCTTCCAAGGAAATCCAATCATTTTTTTAGCTATGGCTATGGAATAAAAGAGATAAAACAGATGGAGAGGAACTTAAAAGGACATTGAAACAGAGCTGAATAAAAATAAGATATTGGTTAGCAAAGCTAAAAACACAACTCCACAGGTCTAAGCACATGAAACTTCTATAACATAATGTGTTCATCAGACAGACCAAATTGGTCAAGTTTATCTTGGAACAATGAAACAGATTGTCACTTTCATCAGCAAACTTTGTCAGTGCACATCTAGGCCAGGAAGAATAATCTATATGGGAGAAAATGCTATGTGAAAACCAAACCCTGCTTCATTCTCAACCTCCTAGTAACAAAAGCAAGTGTATGTCCCTACCTTCAATGCAGAGACGGGGGTCATGTGACTGTGCTCTTGTTAATGAAATCTAAGCAGAGGGAATGTGAGCCCCTCCCAGGTCTGACTCCTACAGACCCTCCAGCTCTCTCTCTTCACCAGCGGCAGGGACCTTGTCAGCCACATGTTCCAGATGTTATAACTGTGGATGGAAGACTCCACACTGGTCTCTGTCCAATTGAGAAATAAACTTTCAATTGATTAAGCCACTGAGCTTTCAGGGAATTTCCCCTTTAGCACAGCATGGCCTTGCCTCTCCTGAATATTAACCAGCCCTAACATTTTGATTTGCTAGGGGAATCTGGACTTGCTTTAGACTAGAGTTACATAACCTCTGACTGGACCAAACTCCTAGGATCAATACCATTTCTCCTATCCTAAGAAAATAATTTTGCTAACTCATTATAAACATTTCATATAAGCTCTGGGGGAGATCTGTAGAGAGTAGGCTACTTATAAATTACTATTAAGAAAATGATGCTCATCTAACTGTCCAAAGTTTCAGGAAGCAAGAATTTTGCTAAAATATATTTTTAAAAAACCTTGAATATCTAAGGGACTAAGCACTAAAACACAATGCCCAGAGAGGCAGTGCAATCATGAATTTCGGAAGTCTCTGCAGTTAAGACTAACAATCACCGGTCTCGCCATACCAGACTTGTAGTCAGTTCCTTGCCTTGCTAGAGTCAGGTCTTGGTCAGAATACTCAGAAAGCTTTTCCAGCTTTATAATTCTTTGCTCAAGGAGGCTTTCATTACATGAAAAAAAATAAAGGAAACTCTGGGGTGCGTTTGTCCAAGAGCTATTGAGTGAGTACTTACTACCCATGTGCGTATCATCATACACCAACTATGGCTGAATGCGCACTGGAAGAGATCCTGCCTATACCTTCATAGATTCACAACCAAGTGGCTTCGTAAAATATCCCCACATATTTCTGGTAGGACAAGATTAAAATCACATGTTGAATGATGCTTCTCAACTTCAGTGTCAACTGTTATTCCGAATATCAAATGCTGTTAAATGTCAATGCAAAAAAAAAATTTTTCCCCATTGCTTGTCATCACCAAAACTTTAGATAAAAGCTGAAAAGTTATCAGGATCTTCTGCAAGCCTCCAGGAACCGATGAACTTGAAAATGTTTATTTTAAAAGTAAAAAAAAGAAAGAGAGAGAAGCAAACAAAATAGAAAACCAAAAATAATCACAAAGGGAAAGAAAGGATTTTCTAAGAACTCCTAGGAGTATGAAATCAAAACAAAACAAATACTTCTAAGAACCAGAGTTCACCTTTGTGCAATTTTATCAGGAAGGAAGCAGGTCTGTGGCTATCACTCCTTTTAAATAATACCTATCAACAGAAAGCCTACCCTAACTCTCTTGGGGGTAGTAGCCAAGTCTATCTTTCTAAACAACCAAAATCCAACAGGACATTCAAAATATTTTGATTAACTAACATACATGTATGTCCATATTTTCTCATTTTCAATTTTAATAATTTTATCATAAATTTTTAATCAATATTTTACTTCTTTTGGGGGCTATATTTCTCTGAGAACTTCTGTTCCATGTGTTATCTATTCTTAGGAATGCCAAGGATAATTTGAAAAATTTGGCTTCATCATTTTTCATTCAAATTGGCAAATAGTTTCAGTCTGGCAATAAAAAAATGTTGGCAAGAAGGTGGACAAACAGGACATTCATACATTGCTGCCAGTAGACTTCAGTTATATCTGTGATGTCTTATTTCATCACAGCCAGTGATTTGAACAGGGCATCCACTATATATTATTCTCTATACTTTGTGGAATGCTTAAATACTCCTTAATAATTTTAAAAATGTGTCCTGCAAGGGCAGGGACAGAACAGTTCACTTTCTTCACACACTGCCAAATACAAAAAAATAACTGTGTAAGTTTTAGTCCAAGAAAGCAAGAGATACAAGTACTTTTCTAACTGGCAGCTTTGAACTGGAAGTGGTTATTCCCAGCAAGATCCAGAACCAAGACAGGAAATCTGGATATGTGATCACAGCTGTAGTTACAGTCTCTTCTTAAATGCCTGCATTCAGGCCTGACAAATCTAGAAATAAAAATTCTAAAAAAAAAAAAACAAAAACAAAAAAAAAACAAAACAAAACAATGGACTTCAGGCCAATGGAGGTGTAGGTAGGCACACTGTGCCTCCTCACACAACCAAAAGAAGGACAACAAATTGAAAAAAAAAATAACCAGAACTGATAGAAAATTGAACTGTATGGAAGTCCATCAACCAAGGAGTTAAAGAGGAAACATTCATATAGACCAGTAGGAGGGGTGGAGACAGGCAAACAGGTGGAGAGGACTCACAGCAAGGTTGTGGCTGGAGGACAGGGGTGGGCAATGCCTCAGCTGGCAGACCCAGCGAGGCAGCGGATTATGAGTGGGATGGTCCCACTTTTATGTGCAGATGAACTGGGAGGAACAACTCGGAAGGAGACAGACTGCAACCCAGGGCTCCAACACTGAGAAATAAAGCCTCAAACCTCCGATGAAAAACGCCTGTGAGGATTCAGAAACTCCTAGCTTCACAGTAGAGTTCACTGGAGAGATGCACAGGGTCCTAGAATGTACATAAGCCCACCCACCTAGGAATCAGCACCAGAAGGGCCCAGTATGATTGTGGGTAGCAGGGGAAATGACTGAAAACTGGCAGAGAGTGGAGCAAGAGTCATTGTTCCCTTTCAGACCCCTCCCCCACATACAGCATCACAAAGCAGCAACCTGGGTTGCCCTGTCCTGGTGAATACCCAAGGCTCCACCCCTTACTACGTAACAGGCACACCAAGGCAAAAAATGGCCCAAGTGAAAGAACAGATCAAAGCTCCAGAAAAAATACAACTAAGCGACGAAGAGATAGCCAACCTATCAGATACAGAGTTCAAAACACTGGTAATCAGGATGCTCACAGAAATGGTTGATTGTGATTGCAAAATAGAGGAAAAAAATGAAAGCTATGAAAAATGAAATAAAGGAAAATGTACAGAGAACCATCAGCAAAGGAAAGGAAACCAGAGCTCAGATCAATGGTCTAGAGCAAAAGGAAGAAACAAACATTCAACCAGAACAGAATGAAGAAACAAAAATTCAAAAAAATGAGGAGACGCTTAGGAACCTCCAGGACAACCTCAAACATTCCAACATCCAAATCACAGGGGTGCCAGAAGCAGAAGAAGAGCAACAAGTGGAAAACTTATTTGAAAACAATGAAGGAGAACATCCCCATTCTGCCAAAGGAAACAGACTTCCAGGAAGTCCAGGAAGCTCAGAGAGTCCCCAAAAAGTTGGACCCAAGGAGGAACACACCAAAGCACATCACAATTACATTACCCAAGATTAAAGATAAGGAGAGAATCTTAAAAAAGCAGCAATACACAAGAAGATAGTTACCTACAAAGGAGTTCCCATAAGACTATCATCTGATTTTTCAAAAGAAACCTTGCAGGCAAGAAGGGGCTGATCAGAAGTAGTCAAAGTAATGAAAGTGAAACCATGGAAAGTGAAACCATGGAAAGAGTTATTATGGTATTTTTGTTCTACTCCCAAGCCTGGCCCAGCAAAGTTTCTAAAATCATGACCCCTTTCTTCAGCCAGTGCACATGTTTAAAGCTCTTCCATTAAACCCTCTTTGACCTGCTTCTAGCTTATTTTACTTTTTCTTTTATTTCATCTCTTGCCTTCTGGACAAGCTTCTTAAAAGGGTAGTCTCCACTGTTTCCACTTCCTCAACTGCTATTTATTCCTCAGTACAATTAAGTTTAACTGTAATCTGTCCTCTACCACACCATTCCATTAAGATTTCTTTCACAAACATTGATAAGAGGCCCCATCTACCAAATTCCATGCTGTCTCCTACAGCCAATTGTCTTAGTCAGTTCAGGCTGATATAACAAATACCATAAATTAGGTGGTTTATAAACATCACAATTTATTTCTCACAGTTCTGGAAGCTGCGAAGTCCAAAGTCAAGGCACTGGTAAATTCAGTGACTGGTGAAGGCTTGCTTCTTGTTTCAAAGATCATCTTTTTATTTATTTATTTTTGTTTGATGTATCCATACATAACAGAGTAGCAGGAAGTTCTCTGGGGTCACTTTTATTAGAGCACTAATGCCATTCATGAAGGCAGAGCCTAATCGCTTCCCAAAGGCCATACCTCCTAATACTATCACACTGGGAATTAGGATTTCAACATATACTTTTGGGGGGCTATAAGCATTGAGTCTATAACAAAGATCTTATAGCAAATTTGCTGCTTCTGACACTGAGGATAACATCCTTCTTTTTGAAGTGCTACATATTCATCCCTTGCAGTGGGTACTTTCTGAGGTTTTGCTTACACTCAACTTGAATGTGCTAGCAAACTTCTTGCTTATTTACAGCCTGGTCACCATGCAGTTATATCTTTTGGAAAAATGTTGCCATGATGCTTTTTATTTGATGTAGAATTCTGTGTATTATACACTATATCATCTGTTATTGCATCAACATTTTATAAGTAAAGTTTGACCTGAAAATAATCATTCTCATTTTGTATAAAAATGGTTCCTTAATAAATTGCAAGTATTGTATCAGTTCACATTAATCTGAGAGTCTTCTAAACATCCAGTAAAATTAAAAGCGCTAATATTACAATTGCTACAAATTCTCAGATTTTATTAGGAATTAGTTTTGTTACTAATAATAACAAAATTAGAAACTAATTTCTATAGGAATTATTAGTTGTTATAATAATAACAATTATTATATAATTGTTAAAAATTATAAAATAATTATCAAAATATATATTTCCTGCATGATACCAACACTGATGTTATTTTTAATATACTTTCAATATTAATTATAATAAATATTAGTGATATATTATAGAGTTCATTATGGTCATACAGCTGGTCTTCGAATAACATCATCTCATATAATATTGAGGAAGAAAACTAATTCCCAGCAAGTGCCACTGTCTGTGGAGGGTGCATGTTCTCCCGCGTCTGTGTGGGTTTTCTCTAGGTGCTGGGATTTCCTCCCAGAGCCAGAGATGTGCACGTCAGGTGAACTGGCACATCTCCACTGTCCCAAGTCTGAGTGAGGGTGGCTGGGTGTGTGGTGCACACTGTGATGGGTGTCCTGTGCAGGGTGGGCCTGCTTGCACCTGAGCTACTGGGATAGGTTCCAGCCACCCGCAGCCCTGAACTGGAACAAGCAGGTTGAAAAATAATGACCTTACTTATTTTAGCTAATCTTTCCTAAATGTATGTGTAGCAAACATTTATTTCAATGTTTAATGTTAGTAGTGTTTTGGGTCTTTATTTAGAAGTTTGGTGATATGTTGTGACAGAAATATGCTGTAGGAACTTAACTCTTGTTTATATCAATGAACCTATTATAAAAATAAAAAACAAAACTGGTGTCACTGTATGTTGTTTCATTTATAATTTTAACAGGAATAATTAGTTACATAATTATCAAAAAATTATCAAATTATCAAAATATATATTCCTGCATAATGCCAACACTGATATTACTTTTAATTATAATAAAAAAGTGATTTTTAATGAAATCTAATATAGCCATATAGCCAGTCTTTGAATGTCATTTCATATAATGTTGATAAGGAAAAAATAATCCATTCCTAGTCATATTTTCCTAGAACCTAATAATGATGGACTCACTGTGTATTTTTATATATTATGAAATTAATTACAGTCATATCTATTCATATATTTTCCTCTGGCCTATCTTCAAATGTGATGCTACTCAGGCAACCATTTTTGCCATCTATGCTTATCACTCTATATTCTCTGTAAGTAATTACATTAAATCCCAAAGTTTTATCCACCACCACATACTCTCAAATCTATTTCTCTAGCTCTGATCTCTTTCCGGAGCTTCAGATTCATGTACCCAAACATCTTTTGAATGTACCAGGACAAAGTCACATTAACATTTCCAAAACTGAACTCACTGTTACCCTCCCCAATGTATAGCCTACTTCTCCAAAACTCAAAATCACAGTCTGTGACACAACCACCCACCACCAATCAGACAACCAAGACAGAAACCAGAATCACCCTTGACCCTTTGTTCCAGAACTCCAACTCCCAGTCTCCATAGTTACTGCCACTGCTCTTATGCAGCCCTCATATTTGACCACGTAGATACCGAAAGAGACTCCAGGCCAGTATCCCAGCCTCCATTCTAGAGTTAGGCACGCCATCAGCCAGCCACATTGCCCACAACTAACTAGAAATGTAAGCTTGACCTGTGACTCCACTATTTAAAGTATTCCAGTTTAAAAAGTTAAAAAAGACAAAGCTGCTTGGAGAACAGTGCCTAAGGCTCTTCACATTCTGGTTTCACCACCCTCTCCAGCCTCACCCCCTGCCATATCTCCTTTTACAAGCTATTCCCTAGAACAGCCCCATCCAACAGACATATTACACAAACCACATGTGATTTTCCATTTTCTAGTAGCCACACTAAAAAAGGAGGAAAAAAAAAAAAAACATGCCCTGGCTGGTGTTGCTCATTGGACTGAGCACCAGCCTGCAAACCAAAGGGTTGCTGGTTCAATTTCCAGTCTAGGCATATGCCTGGGTTTCAAGCCAGGTCCCCAGTAGGGGGCATGAGAGAGGCAACCACACATTGATGTTTCTTCCTTCTCTTTCTTCCCTTCCCCTCTCTCTATAAAAATAAATAAAATCTTAAAAAAAATAAAAAGGGAAAAAATCAAGTGAAGTAAATTATGTTAACACATTTTATTTAAGCTAATACATCTAAAGTACTCATTTTGCCATGCAAGCAGTATTTTAAAAGTATTAATGATACAGTTTACACTCCTATTTTGAACTAAGTCTTTGAAAAACTTAGAATATATTTTATACTTAAAACAAATCTCAATTGGAACTAGCTACCTTTTGAGAGCGGAATAGCCACATGTGGCTGGTGGCTGACATGTTGGACAATATAGCTCTAGCACTAACAAGATGCTTCATATAGCTCCCTATATACCATGCTCTTTTATGCCTTGGAACTTTTTTCCAAACTTATTCATATTTTGAGATTCATATCAGACAGCCCTTCCCACCTCCCAAGCTGTGACAAGTAAAGGCTCATATTCCATTAACTGCTTGGGTACCCCACCATCACAATACTTCCCGAAGCACTCTGAACTCTTCTCTCTACATGTCTGTCTCCAATGCCAGAATACTAGTTCCTCCAAAGCAAAATTCTACCAGATCTACTCATTTTTATACCTCAAGCACCTTGCAAAATATTTGCATATTGAATTAAAAAAGAATCAGAATAGCATGTGCACCACAGAAATCAGAGTTGTCAGTTTACATTCTGGGTTCCTGAGTAAACATCTTTTACATGCTTAGTTAACAACAACAAAAGCGAAGATATATTGCAAACATACACAATCCTGGTTTTGGTTTTCTTTCATTGAAGAGCTTACTTATGAAAACATTATACCTGTGTTATAGCTTGAGTAAAGAAATTTTCATTTTGAAATTATAATGGATCTTAGATTTGTTCTAGTTATTTTACATATGAAGAAGACAACAGATAAAAGTTTAAATGATGAATACAAATTTACACAACTAGCTGATGCAGAACTACCACCATAACCATGTGCCCAGGTCCCTGTAGTTTTCCATTATACCACTCTGTTTGTGTGGTGTGTCAATTATCCACAGTAATCAAATAAGATTTGTAATTAAAATGCATTTAAAATTAGAAAAAAATTGTACAAGTGAAAATTTAGTTGTTTGTTATTGTTGATGTCAATTCCTTTCAAGATGGCATGTCAGAGAATATACTACTCAAAAAATACTCCTTGTGCTTCTCCTTCTGGTCATGCTACGGTTCCACAGGGCCATGTAACTAGTTCTAGCCAATGAAACACGTGTGGAAGGGGCACATGACACCGCTGGGGTGTGCCACCTCCACACCTCTCTCCCCAGAATCTAGAACCAGTGTCGAGATGGCACTGTTGCAGATTGGAAAGGGCCTGCTCTGCTGAGTTGCCAAATGGAGAGGGTGGCCCCCACAAGAATAAGAAATAAACTGGTTGTGCTAAGTCACAGAGATTTTCAGGTTGTTTTCCAGTAGCAGCAGCTCATGCTAAATTACTCTAAATAATAACCAACAGAAAACTAAAGTACATATCTAAGGAAATATATCTTGAAATTGAGTACTATGGCAAATGTAATTAATATTACTCTAAATTACTAAATACAAATCTACTTTAAAATATTTTCTGCTTTCATTTTAAAATGATGCAATAAGCTATACATTAAATTGCAGATGTTTATCAGGTATAAAATCTTGTTAAAGAAATAAAATCATCACTGTAGAAAACACAGACAAAATCAAATGCTGAATCAGAATTTGAGTACTGATTTCTTTTCTAAAACTGGCAATATTCTCATGAAATAGCTTTACCAGCCCATGTCACTGAGTCTAGGACCTAGAATTTTCCTTTCACATGGGACATTACTCCATGAGAAATGAGTAGAAACTGTCAACAGAAATTGACAAAATTATCATGGAACATCAAGTGCACTTCATTCATCTTCCATGAACAGCATTACTACATTGCCTATTTCTGAAACTATAAAAAAGTTTTTATTGTGACTGTGAGAAGTTACTTCTTTAAATTCTACCAGTTGCAATTACTTCCCTGTTCATACATATATTACAACATATCTTTAATTAAAAAATACAGGTACCATTTTGGGGAGAATTAGTGACGTACACTTTGAATCTCCTGACTGTACATATAGGCATGCCAGTATAAGATTGTATTGGAATGTTTGGCAAGAGTTAGTTAGCATCAATTTTAGAAAACATACTCTTCGCCAAGGCAGAGCTGTTCACAGTAACAGGTATTTTGCAAACTGAAAGCATGTTTACCTTGTGTTTTAGCCAGAACAGTTTCAGACAATTGTGGCATGAATTTCCTTAATGTCTAAATTTTAAAATCATACTGAAAAACTTTTAGACATTTAGAACAGATTTTTGTAAATGCTTAGACTTTTAAATGCTGCCATGCTGTTCTAAATAAAGAATTAAACTAGGTAATTCCTTATTATTATTACAGAATAACTATACAAGGCAAGACTACCCACATTGGAGATGACCAAGATTTTGGTCTTTTTAATCTTCCTCTGAAGTACATTTCCTTCAATTGGAAATGTGTACTTTGTTGGAAAGAATTTCATTATAATTCACACAAATTGCTTTAACTAGATGTCTGGCAGATTACATGTGCTTCATTTAAGAGTTTGGCTGAGTATTTGTAATTTGCAATACACAGAATTTTCTAAAAATCAAAACATACCTGGGACATTCCTAGATTCACTTTATCTTATATTTTCCCTATCCCTCATTTTTATTTTTTATTTTTGTTTGTTTTACTGTACTGTATGTTTTCCTGTAAGCATCCTTACACCTTCTGTATAACTTGGGAGAACATAGAATGAAAAAAAGAGAAAATATCACATCTGACCCATCCATATTTTAAAAACCTAAAATGTACCTCATAGATACCTCATAGATTGGGTGCTGTCCAGCAAAACAAACGGTTGACAGTTTGATTCCTGGTCAGGGCACATGCTTGGGTTGCAGGTGTGTCCAATCAATGTTTCTCTCACACATCGATGTTTCTCTCCCTCTCTTTTTCCCTCCCTCCCCTCTCTCTAAAAATATATTTTTAAATCTTAAAATAAAATAAAATAAAATAAACCTCACAGAATAATTTCTTCTTGACTCTTGGAACTGGTAACAGTTTCTAAGCCTTCCTCATCCTGGGGACCTGGAAGGACCCTCACTGGAGCCTAAGTGACAACTTCGACAGCAGTAGGTCCTAAGGACTCAGTGTTCATTTTCTATGGCTGAGTGCTGGTGAAATAGACTAATACAACAAAATTGTCTAATAAATGGTAGTTACTGTAACAATCATTATTCTTATCATCCTAGTCAACCCATTGCCTCCCTACACAGACAGAAGAGGCTCTGGGAAGAGAAGTTCAAGAGTCAAAGCCAGAAGTGAAGATGGGATTGAGGCAGCACCTGGAACAAAAAAGATAGGTAAGCCCTGGATGTAATTTCAGAGTCTCATAAAACATATTACCAAGTTCTTCCCTAGCTAACTCTGACTTATTCTTCAACCTTAGGCTAAATATTCCTTTAGGAGGCCTTCTAAGATATTCTGGGATTAAGATGAGTTCCCTTTCCAAAACTTCCCCAAAACTTTGTATTACCCTTGTTATATTCAGCCATTTACTCAAAAATTGTTTACTGAGCCCTTCCTATATGCCAGGAACTACTCTAGGTAATATGAACACAACAAGAACATAATTCTGCTGCTTTTCTCAGAGTTCCAAACTCAGTTAATGATCTCACCATTCACCCAGATGCCTGGAATCTGTACTGACTCCATTCCCTCTCACCATCCTTACATTAAAATAGTCACTAAGCCTTGCTAATTTTGACCTCTGGATTCTCCCCCAGATTCTATCCATCCCAACAACCACAGCCTACCTAGCGCAGCTGTCTTCTCCTCTGGGAACTATTCCCACAACCTCCAGTCCCCACCCTCTCCAACACAACCTATACACCTACAGCTGGAGCTCCTAGAATGAAAACCAGATCACGATATTCTCGTGTCAAATATGTGCAGGGTTTCCCCAATGTGCCCGATGATTTCCCTTGGTTCCCATATTCTCCCACATGTACCATGAATTTCTGCAACACTAAACTATTTGCAGTTCTCCACATATGTTCTTCCCTTTAATGTCTACCAATGATATCTAATATGGTTCCTGGCACCTACTTCATGTTTAATATATTATGTGTTGATTAAAAGAGTGAACAAACTAAGATATTCATATTTATATGCTTACTAGGCCTTCTGCTTAACTCCATTTCTCAATGGCTTTATCACATTTGCATCTCAAATGCCTAGCACAGCATCTGTAACCTAGAAAATGCTAAATAATGTTTGTAGAATAAATAAAGGGACAAATGATTGCTGGAAAAATCATCTACCTTAGCTTAGTGGAATACAGCAAGTAGCAAGCAATATTTTTTTCTTTCATGAGGAATCCCAAAAGCCTTTGCTGATTTCCTTCAGGAACATGAACTATGCAGGTCTTGAGAGGTAAAATCAGAATAACCTATTACAGCAACGCTGGGAGGAGACATGCCCTTCTTTTTTCATTTTGCTTTTAATTCAGCAGATATTGATTGAGGTACTATAAAGGTAGCACCACATAATGGAAACAGAATTGCCCTAGGAGTCAGAGGATCCAAAGTAAATTCTAGTACTGACTCTACCTCTAATTAGCTGTGTGACTTGGATCCAACTGCATTAGAAGCCAGTCCACCCCATGGACCTATTTATGTAAGCAACTGAAATCCCTTTTTCTGCTTTAGTTGGTTTTCTGATGCTTGAAACGAGAAGTGCTGACTAATATCCCATTCGTATTGTCTCTTGTGGTTGCATTACTGTGTAGGTAAGCCAAAAAAAAAAATGCCAAAGGTAAAGCATACTTAGATTATAGCAAAGCATTTGGCTCAAGTCTCTTAAGACATCTCATAGAGGACTCAATTGTTCACTTAAATGGATTTGAAACTTGTTGAACCAACATATGCAAAAACATTCTGATTAACAAATATGCACCCATGGAGAGAGGTCTCTCATGTCATTTTACAATAGAACTGCCCCTGTTCTATTTAAGGTTCTCCACAGGTACTTGGAGGAATGAGAGGCATCCTTATCAGACTTCTAGGTCTCCTATAGCTGGAAGAAACAGTTAATCTAATAGATGTATGAGTCAAGATTCAATGGCCTGAAGATGCCCAAGAGGATGAGTTTAATAAGGAAGACAGAGAAAAAGACCACTTAGGGCCACAGGTCTCTGAAATGACCCTTTCTGCAGTTTTTCCCCATTTAGGAAATACATTTAGGAAATGAAACTCTTCTGTTTTTTCTTTTTGATTTTTAATACTTGTAATTAAGTTTCTTGTATATTTGAGCACTTCCATTCTACTTTGTAGATAGGGTATTATTTCTTAATTGTACTGTTGCTACAGTTATTTGAGAAAGTTGCCCATTTGTGATTAATTAGTTTTTTTTATATTTTAAGCATCTTGAGGCCTTTGGGCATGTGTACCTAAAAATTAAAATTTATTAGCCTTAACATAATAAAATCAAAATAATTTTATGTAACTTCATGATTTATATTTATTTGGCATGTTATTTAAGTATAATTTACAGGTTATTTCTCACAAGCACAACTGCTCATTTTCACTTACAAAAAAAAAATGTCAAGATTTCTTAAATCTTGCTCATGTAAAACATCCTCATCTTGGCATCTATTATTCTTTCTTGTTATTGCTAGTCATGAATGAATGGCAGCTCTTTTTTGCCCAGACATTGTTTTTGTGAGTTCAGCTCCCTGGCAGTGAATTTCCGAAAGAACATGAGGATGGCGGTAGGATTCAAGTACGAATCTCAGAATCCATTCCTGACTACTACTACAATGTAGTCAAGTTCATTGCTTTGTTTCACTATCCACATATTCATTTACTCATTCAGCAAACACTGATTAATGTGCTAGACTCTCTACAAGGCACAGGTATTACAGAGATAGGTGAGACAGGCTCTGCATTCAAACAGCTCAAATGCTTCCCATTCACACTGTGAGGCCCTGGAGGCCCTGTATACACTGCTTTGGAGGACTTTAGAAGGTTAAAGACTAGGAGGAAAGACAGGCTATGCTGTGCCAATAGAAAGGTTCAAAGAAAGTGCTCTTTGAAGTCTGAACAAGGAGAAACTGCTTTAGCTGCATGACTCTGAGAAGGGTTCATGAAAAAAAGCTGGACAGGATGCAACCATACAGGGAGAAGGCAAAGGGACCAAGTAAAACCACCCGGAAGTGATTACATACACATCTGCTATGCCTGAAAACAGAACAATAATGTGTCCCTCTTTAGAGAACCACAGAATCACTGAATTAAAAAAAAAATCAGATGAGACACAATCTTTATTTAAAAAGGAAAGGCAGGGAAAAAAACAAACCAGCCTATCCTTTGCCTCCTGGTTACTGCTCCTCCTTGCATCTATCTAGATGATAATCCCTGTAATCCCCCAAACCAACACTGGCAGGCCGCACAAAAAACTAAAATTACTATTAACAACACCAGACAGAGCTCCATATTAAATAAGAAAACAAAACTGGGAGACTGTATTTTAAGTAAAAGGAAAATAAACCAGAAACTATGTGTACATATAAACACAGGGAGGAATATATATATGTGTTATGTGTTCGTATATATAGACATTGTATTGTGGATAATGCTCTTCCCAGTAACCTGTTTAAAAAAAAAACCCACCAAAAAACAAAACAGTACTGCAGCAGGTATCCACATAAAGAAACCACCCACTTTCCGAGAACAGTCCTGATGCTCTGCCTACCCTCCTTATGTCCCACTACTTCACAGCTCCAGCATCAAGCTTGATATATTACCCTCCTGACATCTTTTTCTCACTCATCATCTACTTCCTGGGAAACTAAGTCACTTAGATGTTTTAAGGACCCATTGTCCTATATTTAAGAACCTACCTTCCATGTACCTATACCCTTTGAGTCTTTCCCTCATTTTCTGAGCTCCATCTAAATTGTAAAACCCTGGGCCAATTTTGTTCTGTTACAATCAGCTCATTTTGCCAATATGCTTATTGAAATTTCTTTGTGACATTTTCATCAGCTACATAATGTAAGCTAGAAACCATTTATGAGGTAAGAGAGGTCCAGCTGAAGCTGCGGGTTATCCTGAAATTCCATGCTAAGCAAGGCTTAATTAGGTGGAACTGTGCAATGCTGGATATGTGGTATCTCGGAAGGAAAGTGTTGATAACAATGTGGTTGGGTGAAATGAAGTCTCAGTTATGGGGTTACCAGTCTATACCCAACGTCCATTTCTATTCCATAGGGCTACGATGGTTTTTATTTGTTTCTTTGTTTGGGTCTTTTTTTGTTTGTTTTTTACCCTTTACATCAGGGATTGGAATCTATGGCTGTTGGGCCCAATCTAGCCATACCCATTCACCTATGTATTGGCTGTGGTGGCTTTCACACTACAATGTCCAACTTGAGTAGTGACGAAGACCAGTAGGAAACAAGCCCACGAAACTGAAAATATTTACTATCTGGCCCTTTACAGAAAAGGTTTACTGATTCCCAGCTTATATTATCACTAAACACTGCCACTTGTTCCTCCAAATTACTTCTTAATATAATAATGTCCCCTCATTTCCAATAGCAGCACTATGGTTTAAGTTCTCTTAGCCTCTTAGTTTGGGATACCTTGCCTCTCCCAGCCATTCTGCACCTTGCTGCCTGGCTGGTCCTCTGATCACTTATTGAGTCTTCTCAAACCCTCCCAGGACATCTCTGCTCTTAAATGCCACCAAAGCCAATTTTCTAAGTTTTCCTTTCAGGGCTCCAAGTGGGATATATGTCTCACTTCTGCCTCTGCCCCATTCAGTGCTGCTCACACACCCTGCGCTCTCCTCCCCTGCATCGCAGGCTTCTGTTCTCAGCTCTGCTCCCATTTCCTCCATGGGACCATCTCGTGGTTCAGATTCCCACTGGGCACTCCACATTCTGCCCTTTGTTCAGTTCATACTTCTAAATACTCACTCACTCCCAGTTCATTTCTTGCTGAATTATAGGCTCACCTTATAGATTCCAATGGTGATAAAAATAAATTAGGACAAAGACTACAAGAGAGATTCTGCTGAGGAATTCATTTGGGGGATGATCCTCTCTTAAATGTGATTTCCAAAATGATACCATATCTCAACATGTGGACCATCTAAACTCAAGGCAAGAAAGCTCCTGTCTCTGTGTACAAGGCCCTTATAGTTGATGTCACATACTTATGTGTTGTCAAAGTATTTCACATTTTTGCCTTTTATCTCCTCAAATAGTTCATTAAGTCTCCACTGGGATATGAAATATATATTGCAGTGCTAAGTAATAAGTAGAGGAACTAAAGAATTACTGATTGTGAAATAGGGAAGTGTACCCTAATAAAACCTAATGATTCCTTTACTTCCCATATCGACACATGGAAAACCAGAACTCTTGATTACCTGCTTACTAGATAGTGTGAATTTGGGAGGAAAAAGGCCACTCCACCCTGGGCATAGTCTTGGCATGTCTGTCCAGTCTGTCCAGTCTGGGACACCTGTTTGGATGATGAGGTCTCTAATAGGCTGAATGTTTATAAATATACTGTTCTGAAAACTACTGTACTTTCAACAAAATAACAAATCTTGTTGTAAAATCCCTAAGAAAGAAAGGCTAAAAAAATTTCTCCTCTGTTTTGTGCTTCTTTGTTCTGATGCTGTTTGGTCTTCTCTCCCTGTGCCATCATGGTGGGCGACTGGCACCCTCAGAACCTGACCTACTATGACAGACATCGCTGATGGCCAGGCTGGGCCACCAGAGAATGAATATAATTTTAAGAGTAAGCTCCAATTATGATCTCTGCCTCTCCTGAAAGCTATTATCATATTCTCTTAAAACCATAGAGAGGCCCCCATCTTCCATTCCAGCCCACCAATTACTCACCCTTGTCTGGGACCTTTCACTTCTAACTGCTTTTCAAACATAAAGTTCTAGAAATTAATGGCTGAAAGAAGAGATTAAAGAAATATGCTTCAAACTCATTTTTAGCCATTGTATAAGTTAAAAGGAGCACAACATAAGCCTTAAAAAAGTTTCCTGTTTATGAATTGGTATGGCATATGTAGGAAATAATCCCTCAAACCACAAAAGGGTTTTGAACATAAACATTTCAGTTGTTGGTCCAGTTTCTAAGTCAGTGTTGTCAGTGTGACCACACACAACAGGAAATCTAGTCAGGCATAGCACAGGTAAGAAACCACTATTGCCAACCACAATGCTAATGTGTTAGGTGCCATCCATTTTTGACTGCCAAGTTCTGAAACCACTGTCTTTGAAAGTCTGTGAGCACTGGATTCACAGAGAAGGTAGGTGGCAGAAAAAGGTTGGAGAGGTTAGGTGTCTGTGTGAATAAGTTTTTGAAAGATCTGAAACTCCAAACAGCAGTGCATGTGCACTCAAATGTGCAAAACTGGAAAAAAATAAACTGGGTTGAAAAATCAAAGCCATTTATAGTTAGATATACATACAGAAAAGAGGGGCAGTCTTTAAATATATAGTTAGCTTCTTAGCCTCTCTCTGTGGAAAGCTCTGAATTGCCAAGAGCAACACCAAAGGTTTATTGTTGTAGTCATACTTCTCCTGCTATCTTTTTGTTCACAAACTTTCAGAGGGATTTTTCATGTAGCAGTTCTCACAAGTGCCTAAATGATTAACCACCGCAACAGAAGGCTTTTCTCACCTGTTGCCACATTTACTAGCTAAATCTGCTCTGAACCCCCCAAAGCAGATTATTTCCCAGGTCCAAAGCATCATTAGTAATGTTATCAATAAGTATTAGTAATTTTATCTGCCTATTTGGAAATGCTAGTTGTAGAATGACACATTAGAAATCTTCAGGCAGTTGTGGGAGGTGCTGGAGACAAACACATTAGTGGAGTGCTCAGAGAACTGTAAAGAGAAAACAGCTGTTAGGACGGGTGGCATATTAAGGATTGGCCGAACTGGCCGAACTGGCCGAACTGGCCGGACTGGCTGGACTGGCTGGTCTTTAGCTGTACCCTAGGCCCATGCTCTCTACCAGACCATTTGCTTGCTGGCATTCATTAATCTTCAGTGTCTGGGTTCAGGTGTCAGTTCAGACTTGTGGTACAGTGCCCTCCTTTCTGCCAGCCTTGCATTTCCATCCACAGGGAGATTTCCAGTAAAGCAACTTCTAATTTCTTACTCTGCCCATTACTGAACCTTTGCAGAAGGAATGAGTCACCCCATTGGTCCATATTTCTGGATGGGGTGCAGCTAACCTATTAAAAGACCTCAAACAGTATAAATGTGCTTTTTTCCTATGCTTTTACCTCAATCACATGAGAGACTGGGCCTGTTATGCCAACCCCACCATTCCCTTAGGAGAATTGGAGAGGAAGGACAGAGGTGGTAGAAAGGAAGTGATAAAAGCAGGTTGTCCAATCAGCTTAGAAAAAATCAAGTTGGCATTCCGTTTCCTCCATCTGCTTTGGCGTCTTATTCTTAATTTGCTTTAAACTCAGGAGCTTAACAAATGATTCTTCTGGTTGCAACTGATAGCAATTAAACCTGAATTCACAAAAGCAAAAGGTTAATTTACTACAAAAATGTTCATGTTACTGGTGGATGCTAAGGAGAACCTCAGAAAAAACTCCAACTAGGAAACTAAATATTATCCTGCCTCTCATTCTGCATCTGCTTTCTTCTCTCTGTCTGCTGACTCTCAAGTCCAAAGAACGAAACACATGGTCACCAAATGCTTCCTGGTTTCACATATTATACCTTCAGGAACTGAAAAGAGTCTGTAAAATCTGTTGTCTTAAATCCAAAATTCCTGGGCAAAATGTGTTATGCCCTAGAACAGGCAGGGGCACAATCCTGTCAACTATCTAGGATGCAGTGGAGCTAATCAATTATGGAAGAGGGTGGGGTGAAGCAAACTGCCTAAAGCACAGCTAGACTGAGTGTCAGTGTGGGCTGGTGAAGGGACCCCTGATGGGACAAGTTTCGGAGACAGCAAACCCTTTACAACCTCTTCTAAATATTATGAATGCTGCCATGTTTCAATCCTAAAGATCCACCAAAGCTATTTAATAAATAAAATATCCATATAATTTATCATTCAAACCAAGTCAATTTTGAGAGTGAAAATAGCTGTGACAAATAGTTAAGCTTATTTTTTAAATAATTACTTATTGACAAACTAGTTTTCTTATAATAATGAATCTATAGAATTACTTTATTCAGAAACTAGTTCCAAACACCAAATTCTTTCTAAAATTAAACCAAAAAAGACCTGTGTATATTAAAGCAAAATAGAAAAACTTTTTTGTTAATTTTATGAAACTTTAAAAGTAATATAATTAATAATTGATCTTGGAATATATTTATAAACTTTGATCAGTTTCATAATTGTACCTTTTCATCTCTAGTATTTTTCTAAAAGTATATGGTTTCAATATGACCTCAGTGTTTTATTTTTTGGTCACGAAACTGCCTGTAATCTTCTTTGAAATTAAATTTTGTGCAAGTTGAGACTGCTGGCACCTTCAATAGACTCTTTTTGAAGACCGCCCTAATTTTGATTTTTGCAAAGACCCGCTGAGAATGGGTGGTATGCTCAGAGCATGTCCCACCAAATGGAAAATTGTCTCAGTTCTATTGTTAAACGGAACATAAACCTTTCAGCCTTAAATCTTTCAAAAGAACTGTCTTTATGCTTCAATTCAGAGTATGTATGTCTTAAACAACTATGTTAACAAGACCAGGTTCTTCATATCAATTGTCTACGATTTTTTTAATGTTTTGCTAAATTTAAATAATGCAATATCATAAACCATCTAAATGTCATTCCATGGTGCTACAATATAAAATATTTTCCATTTAAACAGAGAAGTTACATCAAAAAATTCTTTCCATAGTAGAAGCATTCTAAATCAAAATTACAGAATTTCAAAATTAAATTTTATGTACTATGGGGCCCTCATCACGTGAGTTTTTCAGTATCTGTTTGCTTTTGTAAGAATATATTACAGTATCTTCTCGTTTACAGGACTTATTTTTAATAATTGTAATTCTCTAAAAGCTTCAAATGCTGATGTCTTTGGTGTTCAATAATTGAATGCTTTGATTAAATATTTCAAACTGATTTTGGGGAGAAAAATGCAGACAAAAGTAAAGGAATTATACTTTCAATAAGATTGTAGGATTCTTCCAGCCAAGATGGAGGCACAAGTTGATACACTTTGCCTCCTTGCACAAGCAAAACAAGGACAACAAACTTAAAAACAACAACAAAAAAATAACCAAAACTGCTAGAAAATTGAACTGCATGGAGTCCAACAACAAAGGAGTTAAAGAAGAAACATTCATCCAGACTGGTAGAAGGGGCAGAAACAGGCAACTGGGTGGAGAGGGCACGTGGCAGGCAGTGACAGGCAGACCAGGCCAGGCAGCTGCTGGTGGAGCTGGCAGTCCACATTTGCGTGCAGATAAACTGGGAAGAACAACTGGGGAGCAAGACATACCAGGCAACCCAGGGTTCCAGTGCGGGGAAATAAAGCCTCAAAACCTTTGACTGAAAAAATCTGTGGGGGATAAGGCAGCAGGAGAAACTCCCAGAGTCACAGGAGAGTACACTGGAGAGACCCACATGGTCCTAGAATATAAACAAAACCACCTACACAGGAATAACCACCAGAAGGGCCCAGTTTGCTTGTGGGTAGCAGGGGAAGTGACTGAAAACTGGCAGAGAGCTGAGCAAATGCCATTGTTCCCCCTCAGATCCCTCCCCCACATGCAGCTTCACAACTCAACCACGTGGGTTGCCCCACCCTGGTGAACACTTAAGGCTCTGCCCCTTACTATGTATCAGGCACACTAGACAGAAAAACATGGCCCAAAGGAAAGAACAGATCAAAGCTCCAGAAAAAATACAACTAAGTGACAAAGAGATATCCAACCTATCAGAGACAGAGTTCAAAACACTGGTAATCAGGATGCTCACAGAAATGGTTGATTGTGGTTGCAAAATAGAGGAAAAAATGAAGGTTATGAAAAGCGAAATAAAGGAAAATGTACAGAGAACCATCAGCAAAGGAAAGGAAACCAGAGCTCAGATCAACAGTCTGGAACGAAAGGAAGAAACAAACATTCAACCAGAACAGAATGAAGAAACAGGAATTCAAAAAAATGAGGAGAGGCTTAGGAACTTCCAGGACAACCTCAAACATTCCAACATCCAAATCACAGGGGTGCCAGAAGCAGAAGAAGAGCAAGAAATGGAAAGCTTATTTGAAAACATAACGAAGGAGAACATCCCCAGTCTGCCAAAGGAAACAGACTTCCAGGAAGTCCAGGAAGCTTAAAGTCTCCCAAAAAAGTTGGACCCAAGGAAGCCCACACAAAGGCACATCAGAATTACATTACTTAAGATTAAACATAAGGAGAGAATCTTAAAAAAGCAGCAATACACAAGAAGACAGTTACCTACAAAGGAGTTCCCGTAAAACTATTAGGTGATTTCTCAAAAGAAATCTTGCAGGCAAGAAGGAACTGGTCAGAAATATTCAAAGTAATGAAAGGCAAGGACCTACAACCTAGATGACTCTACCCAGCAAACTTATCATTTAGAATGGGAGGGCAGATAAAGTGCTTCCCATACAAGGTCAAGTTAAAGGAGTTCATCACCACCAAACCCTTATTGTATGAAATGTTAAAGGGACTTATCTAAGAAAATGAAGAAGATAAAAAATACGAACAGTAAAATGACAACAAACTCACAACTACCAACAACTCATCCTAAAACAAAAACAAAAACAAACTAACCAAACAGCTAGAACAGGAACAGAATCACAGAAATGGAGATCACATGGAGAGTTATCAGCAGAGAAAGGGAGAGGGGAGAATGAGGGAAAAGGTACAGGGAATAAGAACCACAAATGGTAAGTACAAAATAGAGAGAGGTTAAGAATAGTATGGGAAATGGAGAAGCCAAAGAACTTATATATATGACCCATGGACATGAACGAAGGTTGGGGAATGATGGTGGGATGGGGGATACAGGGCAGAGGGATATAAAGGGGAGAAAAAATGGGAAAAATCTAACAGCATAATCAGTAAAATACATTTTTTTAAAAAAGATTGTAAGATAGTTAGGGGAGATTCAAATTAGCTTTCCAATATCTGATACATTGCCAAAATTCAGCTGATGAGAGGCAGCAAACAGCAATTATGTTCTTGCCAAATTGAGGTATGTTTTTTGTACTTCAGGGTTTTTTTTAAATGTTATAGTGAGATATGTGTATATGTCTATATTTTCCCTAATCAATTCCAAGTGTATTTCTGCTTCACTTTTCTAAATTTAGTAGTAAGGGTGTTGTTTTTATTAGAACACCACGCTCCACAAAAAGTTTAAGATATTATCATTGCAAAACTAAATAATTTGTCTAAAAGTGTCGAACTTTTGGATTGGATTTACATTCACAAGTACAATAACATCAGATGTGTTTCCTTCAACAGAATGAACCAGGGATGTCCAACCTTTTGGTGTCTCTGGGCTACAATGGAAGAAGAGTAAGAAGAAGAGTTGTCTTGGACCACACATTAAATATATTGCAACACGTAATCACAAAAATATCTCGTAACGTTTTAAATAAATTTATGATTTGTGTTGGGCCGCATTCATAGCCATCCTGTGCCACAGGCGACCACAAGCTACAGGTTGGACACTCCTGTCACCTAAAGCAGGGGTGTCAAACTCATTTTCACTGGGGCCACATCAGCCTCGCAGTTGCCTTCAAAGGGCTGAATGTAATTTCAGCTCCTTAGCAGTTAAGGAGTAGTTACATTTATACAGTCCTAAAATTATTTTGGCCCTTTGAAGGCAACCATGAGGCTGATGTGGCCCCCAGTGAAAATGAGTTTTGACACCTCTGACCTAAAGCTTTCCTTTGATCTCATCAATTGGTTGAGGGGAAAAAAAACTGAAAAGTTATTGGGATTAATTTAATTTTCTACTTACAGTATCTGAGATTACACTGATATAAAACTGGCAGGATCACAACTGTTTATAAAGTCCTCTTGCAAATGGAGCTAAGATATTAACAGCTAAAGTAGTTTTTATGTGTGTTCAAGAAAACCTGAACTCCAAAATGAGTGAAATTTTAATTTAGACCAACAGTTATTTGATCTAAATGAAAAGCCATTCTTCAAAAAACAATATATAAAAATGCTTCAAGTGTTAAAACTCTTATCTTTGGAATTTTTTAAATAGATGCCAATGCTGCTGCAACAGATTTATTTTGGGTTTTCTTTCAGTCAGTGATATTGTTACGGCCCTCATGTGAATGGTCAATATTGACAGGTGATACATTCAATATCACCTTTCTTGAAAAGCAGAAATCTGCTAATTCATTTTTTTCTTAAAAAGGGCAGTTATTTGGGGGGAGAGGCATAATTGCTAGTAAAGGGTTTATTAAAAATTAAACAAAAACATCCCTGGCCATGTCTCAGTTGTTTGATCCTGTACACCAAAAAAAGGTTGCAGGTTCGACTGATTCCTAGTCAGGGCGCATACAGGAGGAAACTGATCAATGTTTCTCTCCCATTGACATTTCTCTGTCTCTCTAATATCAATAAACTTATCTTTGGGTGAGGATTAAAAAGATTAAAAAATAAAAAAAATACTAAGAAGTAAAATAAGTGAGCAGTTTTAGATTTATACCCTATACAATGTGCCAAACCCCTATAGCAAGTACTATTCTCTATATATCTACAGGTTTGACTGCAGAGCTACTTGCCACTTTCCTGCACATATTTCACCCTATGATTTGTTACAGTTCTCACTGTCCAAGCTGACTGAAGGTCAGTGGCACAGATGCCCTGGAGACTATGGAATAAGCCCTGGCGCAGCTGGCTGGTAGACCTCAGGGCTGGCAGAGACAGCAGTTCCAATACTTCTCCACTACCACTCTGGACTGGGAGGAGGTACCTGCTCCAGCCAGTAGTAGCTCAGTGCACTCTCTTCCACTGGAGTACCCAGCATGCCATCCTTAAAGGGTACTGTTGGATAGTTGGATAAACTGCAGCTAGCAAGGCTAGGGAAAAGACAGGAAGGTTATTGTTGGTCCAATTCAGATTTCACTGAGAACACTGTTCATTGTACATGTATCTCATACACTACTAGAGGCCACCATGGTAGCCAGAGCTGGAAGTACAAAGCAGAAGCTTATCAAGCCCATTCTGGCTTATATTTATGTAACCAGTAATAATGATACTATATTTTTAAAATGAGAAATCCATGACCATGTTAATTTGAAAGATATAAAGGCATAAACTGGGACTGTCCTGAACAAAATATGTGTGCAGGTCACCCCATCAGTTAATGACTCTCCTAAGAAAATGTAACTAATATGGCTAAAAAATCACTGAGTAAGCACTTGCTGTAAGGCATGTGCTAGGAGCTTTATAGGAACTACCTTTTCTAATGTCCCCAGTGAGCATAGCTATGAAATGGGTCTTATTTGTTCAGCAGACTGACCTCCTTCAGTTTTCTTAGTACAAAGGTAAGGTACAAGGCATTACCCAAGTCTTTGAGGTTTTACCCAAGATTCAGATAACTAACCTGCTGAGTGGAAGTATTCATTGACATCAAATACATGCGTTGGTTTGGTCTGCTTAACAACCCAAACCCCTTCTTTTGTTGAGAGTAGCAGTTTTCCTTGAGTGAAATAATTTTGTATATGTTAATCACAATGACCCTCCCTAGCACTACCACCCCCACCCAGAAAAATGTGCAAGGCAAAACCAGTAACATTCCTCTCAGGGATTTAGAGCTAAATGAAATATCACAAAAAGAAAAGGTGCTTTCTTTTAAGTCACTCCAGTGGCACCACCTTGGAGAGGCTGCCCTAGATCCCAGTGCTATGCTGGTTCCTATCCTTGATGGCTCACTGTTCGAGCCCTCACTAATTCTATGAATAAATTGCAGCCCTGGTCAGTGTACCTTTAATACCTTCTAACCCACTTGCTTTCAATTTAAGTTCGTCAGAATTGGTTTCTGTGGCTTACAACCAAAGCACCCTGACTCCCTCAGAAATGAAATCTGACTCCAGAGTCTGTGTTCTTAACTATAGTTGCCTGGTATCTTCTTCCTTAGCCACCAGCTGGTGCCAGACAGGCCTGCACTTGGCTCTGCTATGATGGCAACACAGTGTAATGAAACAGCACAGAGCTCTCCTTAGGAAAGCCTCCACCTGAAGTACCCTTGCTTTGCTCCATTCTTGGCTGATGTGGCTAGGCTTGATTTCCCCTAGGTTGTCTGGGATAAATACTTCTTAATGTGTTATCGTCTTCCTCAAATCTTATTTAGTCTGCAGTCTGCTTCAACAAAATCACAGGCGGCTATAAGCAGCCTTAAGAAAAGCAGTACTTCTATGAATACTTTCTCAGCCTCTACATCAGCATCTTTCTCAAAGATGAAGAAAATGCAGTACTCAAGTGGCTGGAATTTCTCACTGTACCACACACACTTTTTAAAGTAGGAGAACATAAAGTTTCCTGGAGGAGAGAAGAGAGGGAAGGGGCAGCACAGCTGAATAACAGAGAATTGGATCATATACCCAATAGGCTTTTTAAAGGATGTCAAGTGGCCCTGGTTGGTGTGGCTCAGTGGATTGAGTGCCAGCCTATGAACCAAAGAGTCACTGGTTTGATTCCCAGTCAAGGCACATGCCTGGGTTGCAGGCTAGGCCCCCATAGAAGGCACATGAGAGGCAGCCATGCATTGATGTTTCTCTCCCTCTCTTTCTCTTCCCTTTCCCCTCTCTAAAAATAAATAAAATCTAAAACAAAACAAAACATGATGTCAAGTGGCAACTGATACAAAGAATCATGTAAAAATTATATCTTCATAAAACAACGCATTTGTAAAGGATATTGCCCCTAGAACTGCTACCACAGCTTGGTACAAACTAGCATGTCCTTCTGCCAAAAATTTCAGCTGCCCCTTATAATCATTTATGCAGAGGGAGGAGGGAAGGCACCGAGAAGGAAACAATCACACTGAGAAAGTGGAAACTCACAGAAAATAAACAGGAAATGTAGATCATTGCTATACTCAAAGTTTAAGTAGCTAGTGCCTACTATTTGAATCAGACAATTTTTTTAAGTAAAACAGCAACATACAATCTCATCAAATATATTCAGGCACACAGAACCAGATAAATGGCTTTGTACGAGTCTGCTAGCATGCAATGACATCACCAGGCCAAAGGGAACCAAACTGGGAGGAAATGATCCTGAAGTTTGAACTATAGCCAACACTGAAAACTCTATGGGAACTTTAGGGAAACTGTGAATTTTCTATATGCAAGTTTTCTAAATACACAGACTTTAAGAGCTGCAACCACTAGTTATCAATCCATTTAACTCACTCATCTTAATGCAGAAGTGTGTTGAGGCCAAAAGAGATTAAATGCTTGCTCCAAGGTCACAGATCCAATTAGTGGTAGATCTGAGATTAAAAATAGAGCCTTCTAATTCCATTCTGGACCACTCTTTATTTTTTACTAGGTTGCCCTCATCACGAGTCAAGTCGGAAGAATTCTCACGTGTTGTCTTCACTGCATGAAGATGTGACTGTACCTCCCTAACAATACCACCAAGGATGTACCATACTGTCTGACTTGTTTCTCCTTTTTCTAGCCCAAGATACTTCATTCTGAGGACAGGTGTTTTCTCCAGCCTCTCAGGTTCCTTGGGGTTCACTATGGCCAGAACCTGGTTAGAGAACCGACAGTGGGAAGTTGGATGCAGCCATAATCAATGCATACGTCACGCAAAACTTTTTTTTTAAATCTCACCTGAGGATATATTTATTGATTTTAGAGAGAAAGGCAGAGAGGGGGAAGAGAGAAAGAGGGACACAGAGATGAACAGATACCTCCCTTAAGCAATCTCAAGTCTAAAGAAGAAACATAAAAGTCAAAAGATCTCAATGCTTTTAGCTTTATCAGAAGTAACATTCCATCAGACTTGTCAACAGTTAATTTGGTTATCTGATTTTCACCTTGGCATTTCTTTTCCCCTGCTGGCACTCTTGACTAATGACTGAAAAATAAAATAGCCAAAAGGCTGATGACAAGGACAAAAGGGAAAAAATAAAGAGCCTAAAAACTCTACTACCGAAATAAACATGTCTTGTAAGATAATCTAGAACCAACTCTTTTCTTATCAAAGAAGGTTGTATTTCCAATTTAGAACTCTAGAATATGAAAAAAAAATAGTCACTTCTTATCCTTTAAGATTTGTCCTAAATCTCATTCAGTGAAACTACAAGTAATATTTAAGTCCTAAACACCTCCAGAGAGACTCCATACCCCCTGAAGTCCCCAGCACAGCAGCTAAAGCAGATGTATTTGACAGAGATTTTATCCCTCTTAAAACTGGCTCTAGAGCTGTATAATTAACAACACAATTCTTAAATTATAGCAGTTTGGGGAAAGGGGACTGAAAACTGTTTGTTCTCAGTGGACTATGATGTAAAACACTTAATTGGTTTCATATGCTGTAGCTCCTATAACAATGAAAGGTTAATGAATTGTTTACTTGGGGTAAAGGAAAAATTAAGGAGTTACATCTTTAAAGCAGACATGTTCTAAAACTCTACTTAGAATGAAACTAAGAGTAATAAAATTACCCACATCTATAGCTGTCGATCAGAATAACTTTGTGGAAAACATTTAAAATATATTGAGGAAACTGTAAGCAGTTTGAATGACATTACTGGCATTCATTTTCAATGCTAATACCTTATACACCATGATAATAATTGATATAGGCTTCTTACTGAACTTACTGAACAATGCTTGGTAAAACATTTTGATTTCTATTATTATGAAAAGAATACAATGTCCCTTTCACTCATTTTTCTGACACTTAATCCACGACAGTTAATCATTTAAGATACTGTTCAGTTTGTTCTTCATCTTGCACTGGGAATTTCACTCTCAATAGGCTTGGCAAAAAGATCCACTCTTTAGCCCTGCTCAAAGCTCGACAGAGCTGCAACGGTGCTGACCCCTTGCACTGGTCCCAGCATTTCGATTTCCTCCTCGGCAAGCACTAGTTTCTTTAGGATTCTGGGAAAAAGTACTGTCAGTTCAAACTTTTTCATCTCTAACACAAATCTGGCCATTTCAAGTAACATTACCATTCTTATATTATAATGATAACTTATGTTATATAACAGTGATAATGACACTATCATTCTTATTAGCAGGAATTTGGAGCTTTTAAAATCTTCATATACAGGCTTCATTTAATTCTCAGTACCATCGTATAAGGGAGTTATTCTTCATTTCATATTTCCATTAAACTCTATTCACTCATACAATTAATTAGAGTTTATTAGCCCCTTGTGATGGGCTGAATTGTACACTCCCATTCATATACTGAAGTCCTAACCTTCAGCACCTCAAATCTGACTGTATATGGAGGTGGGGTCTTTAAAGAGATAATTAGATAAACTGAGGCCATTGAAGTAGAACCAAATCCAACAGCACGGGTGTCTTGATAGGAAAGATAAAGACTCAGACAGGCACAGAGGGAATACTGTAAAGATGCAGGATGAAGGTGACTATCTCCATAAGCCAAGGAGAGAAGCCTCAGAGAATACCAACCCTGCACTTGGATTCCAGAACTCTGAGGAAATAAATGTTTTTTTTTTTTTTTTTAGCCACCCAGTCTGTAGGACTTAGTTATGGTGGCCCTAGCAAACTAATACACCCCCTTATCTCCTGTAAGCTATACACAGATCTCTAGCTTTTAGGTAGAGCAAATTCACTAGCTTCCCCAAACTCTTCCTACTTTGCTGAAAAAATATTCTGAATGCTAAACATCTCATAAGGTCTCACTTTTAACAAACTTAGACTTACTCCTATAATACCAACACTCAAGTCATCTAAAGTCATCTAAGTAACAAATGATCCACTTGAGCAATATGCTGTGCTACATAGCAACCAGAAAAATATGGAATATATTAAAAAATTGAATACTGAGTGGAATTAACAACCCCCCCTCAAAAAATGGTAAGAAAAGAAATACATAGTTTTATGTGGTGTGGCCAAAGGAAAAAAGTCAGCAATCAGCTGCTAGAAGAGAGGGATCACAGTAGAAAACCAGGTCACAGGATTTGAGGGAGGGGAAAGTTTAATGAAATGAGTTTTCTCTCCTATGCAGAAAGCAGTGTTATGAACTTAAATCAGGAGAAGAAATATTTTACAAATTTAAGAACAAAACCTTTACTCTTGCAGAATGGTCATGATCTTGAAAGAAACACAGAGTCTTCGTATTCTATATCACTGTACTAAATTAAGCAAGCAAACTAGTAAATATTGGACATATTATCAATGAAGAAAGCCAACTATTCTGGTAGCTTCTGAATATGCCAGGGGAAGTCCAGTGAATCAACTTTTTCTTTACACATATTTTCCTATGGTTCCAGTTGATATTTCATTAAACAAGACAACTCTTTTCCTTTTCTCCTTTGCTATATTTTTGAGGCTATTTTTCTACAATATAGTATCTACTTAAAAGAAGACAGAAAATCAAAACGTGAAATTATAGATAAAATGAAAATGAGAAGAGACTTTAGAGGTCATCTCTGACAACTATTTATCTAAAAATCTACTAGTAATTCTTAAGAGTTAAAAAGCTACTACAGAATAAGCATGAGACTGTTGGTTACAGATCTATCATTTATTCATGCCAGCCCTGGTTCCTCCTCCTATAAGTGGCCAGTGGTTTTAGTATTGGATCAATCTTATGCCGAGCCTATCTCGATATCAAGGTATAACAAGTACCTAATTTTAGAACTCACTGAGTAAAGTCAAAATAAAACCTGAATGTTTAAAAGGTTCTCATTTCATTCATCAAATACCTAAACACCTACTGTTTAAAATGTACCTGGCACAGATCAAGGAGCCAAAGATGCAATAGTTAAAGATGTGTTCCTTGTCCTTGCAGAGCTTAAAGTCTAATTTGTATAACACAATAGTGTAAGAGTTTAAGTAAAAGCAATATCAAAGCTAAGGGCTAGTTAGCTGCTCAGATAGGGTCTAGCTATAGAAGATGGTTCTGCATGGTGTGGGCCCAGCTCCCACTCGGAGAAGCACAGGACCCACGCCCACGGATAGGTTCTCCTGTGGAGAATCAGGCCTGCATTGTACCTAGGCCACTTCGAGACTTGCTTTTGCTAAAACTCCCTCACCCTGAATTGAGGCAGCAAGTGCTTACTATAACTTCCTCAAGTCTGTGCTAAACCTCCCCAGTATGGAGTGTAACAGGTTCAACTACTTTTCCCTTTGCATTTGCAAATATCCTTCTTCTGTGATGTCATTAGTGGCATCATCTCCTTTGTTTTCTGTAAAAGGTAATCACCTAAAGCAAACCTGTACATAGTAAACGAGGACCATCATGTAATGTGCCCAGAAAAGCAATAAAGGCCTGTCAAGGCAATGGCCGAGGTTTTTCTCCTTTTTTTTTTTAGATTTTATTTATTTTTTTAGAGAGAGAGGAAGGGAGGGAGAAAAAGAAGGAGAGAAACATCAATGTGTGGTTGCCTCTCACGTGGCCCCCACTGGGGACCTGGCCTGCAACCCAAACATGTGCCCTAGACTGGGAATCGAACTGGCGACCCTTTGGTTCACAACCCGTACTCAATCGAGCTACACCAGCCAGGGCTTTTACTCCTCTTGAGAGAGAAGCCATGCCATCCCTTTTCCTCCACAGGACTGGGTAGTCCATGTAAATTTCTCGTGCCTCATCCACAATGTGGCAGACCCCACAAGCCAGGGTCCGCATTATCTAGCAATTCTGCAATATGTTAATAGGATCGCCAGTCTAGTCTTTGTAATCCTCAGAGCTGTACTCTGAACAACCAGTCAATTATTAGGGCCTGTACATGAGTTGCAATATATTTAATATTCATGCTTAGGCATGAGAATTTAAATAAAATCTCTCTCAAATTCCAAACCTATGTAGGTTTCTGCTCTTAATTACTTCACCTGGGAAGATAATTAGTGTGGATCAGGCAGAACATTAGCAACATAAACTATCACCTCAGTATTGCTTGCTTGATTCTGAATAAAACTTAACAGATGATCTTCTGACCCAAGTAAAAGAACAAATTTGGAATAGATAACCCAAAGGCCTAAGGTTTTAGTTACATTAGGAACACTTTGCCCTGAATAGCATGCTTCCATTTCCCTTCCTACCTCCAATTTCTTTTTTTTTTCACCTTTTTGTGTTTCTATTAGACTAGACCCCAGAAGCACTGACAGAACAGAAGCAGTGTTCTCATCTCCAATTCACTTTTAATTATAGAAAACATCAAAACCCCATGTACAATTTCTTCTGGTTCCAATAGGAGCACAAAGACCAAGAGAGAGAATAACAAAAATAATAAAGTTAGAAAATTATGACAATGCAGAAACGGAAAGAAAAGATGAAACAGGAAGAAAATGATGAGAAATTTACATCTTCCAGCTGGCATGAGGCCTTGGATCAAAAACTAAAAATGCACCTTCTAATTTAAGGTGGCTACAATTTTTACTGTGCTTAACCTAAGTCACATTTTTAACCTCTCCAGTTTCTATAGTTGAAAAGATTTTATTATTTGAGAGGGTAGGAAATGAAGGTGATAAAAAATAGGGAAGGAAAACAAGGTTCTCCACGCCTGCATCCTTTGTCACCAGAATGCATAACCTCCCACAGGTAGTTATTTTAAGAAGTATGTTCTACAGAGAAGAGCAATTACCCCTTAAATGGGTCAACATGTTCATTTGTTTAAAAGGGTCAAAAAGAAGGAAAAGATTAATCTGATCTACATTGGAAGCATGTAATACAGTTATTCTCCATTGCTGTTTCCTCACCTAGTTTTCTTTTTGACATTTTAGACTATTAGAATACCTTGAACACTTTAGCTTTAGGGAAAGAGGGGGAGGGAAGGTGAGAGAAAAAGAAAAATAATATAACCTGTTAGGACAGACCACGTTTAAAATTTCATTCATCAAATGTGTGAACTTTGGCAGGCAATATGGCAAAGGAGACAATGAAAAGTAAGAAATAATAAAATGTAAAAGGTACAATGGAGGGGGACACTTGAAGCTGAAAGGACTGTAGTGGAGAGAAGAGGATTAGCAGGCATGAACCCAATTAATGGTTGCCCAATGGTTAGAGCAGCGCTCTCCAATCCTTTTCGCACCAGGGACCAGTTCTTCCATGGGAGGCAGGGAGTGGGGCCAGGAGGAGAAGCCCAGGCAAGCTTCATTTGCTCCCCGCTGCTCATCTCCTGCTGTGCAAAGTGGGGTGGAGAGGGGGTGGGGTGCAGGAGTTGGAGCTCAGGCAAGCTTCCTTGCAGCCCAGTTCCTAACAGGCCTTGGACCAGTCTGGGGATTGGGGACCCCTGCACTAGAGGACCATCCTCCCAAACATATGAAATAAGTCTCTACAGAGCGAACCAAATTACTTTGCTCATATTAGTAATGGGGCAACACAATGGGGGTGAGCACATGCCAAGGTCACAGAAATACAGCAGAGGTGTCAGTGTGGGATGCTGCTGAGGGACAGAGTGGACAGTGTTGAGTGCCAGAAAACACCCACAGGAGTCCAGTCCGGGACCATGCAACCTCTGGCAGGCTTCCTGAACTTTCTGAGCCTTGTCCATAAAATTAAGAATGGTTGGACTGAATGATCACCAAGGTTTCTTCTGTCTTTTAAAAAATTATGGTTCTAAAATCTAGAATTTTACTTTTTAAAGCCAAATTTGATGCAAACAGTGTCACTAACTACTGAAACTTTGAGTATCCCCAAAGCCATCCTCACAAAGACAGCTTGATACCACAGATAAAGAATCAAGAAAAACAGAAACCAAGAACTAGAGAATAACAATCAATTCAAGCAGGTACTGAAGTGCCACCAACAATGGCCCACGATCAACATCTGACAGGACTTCCAATCATTACCGCCATGCCGAGGCATTCCAGACATTCTGTCATTGTTACAGACTGCACCACCCACGGTATCTTCAAATTAAAATAGTGTTTTCATCATGTAGGGAGGTACGTCAGTAATACCATAGACAAATTAAAAGCAAATAATAGCAAAATATTTGTATAACACTTTCTACTTTATAAAGTAATCCATCATTACATCTCTAGTTAGTAATTTTTTAAAAGTGAGAGATACTCATCCTAAGAGTCTTCTGTTATTTCTTTTCATCCTGAAAAACAACCCCATGAATAAGTATACTGTTGCCCACATTTTATAGATAAGGAAACTGAGTCTAAGAGACATTGAGTGACCTACCCAAGTTTGTAGAGCTAGTTAGCAATACAGACCCACAAGTCCTGGCTTGAAGATCTGGTACAGACATAATAAGGTCAACCACAGAGAATACGTACCCCTTGAAAAGTCTAACTAACACAGGTGTGACACTGTTAACTCATTTAAAAAAGTAGTTCTTAAATGTTGTTCTATAGCCAGGACTGTACTAGAAGGTTTGATGATCCCTACTTTCAAGAATTTTAAAATCTTACTGGAAAGATGAGGAACAAATGAAACAAATTAGAATAAAAAGCAACTATCTAATAGTTAAATAACAAGAGAGCAACGTGTAGCTTATTTCTACATGACAAATATTCAGAATACACTTCTGTAAGAGGAAAAAAAACAACAAAAAAAGGAATCTGTAGGTGGCTTTGTGAACCACTGAGACTAAGCTGATAGGAAGATTAGGGGAAGACACTGTTCCTATTCCACAAAGACACACTTTTAAAGTTGAAACCCTTCAAGTAGTGGGGCCAGGACAGGAGTGTGGTTTGCTGAATCTAATGCAATGCCTGCCACCTAGCTACAGTCACTAAGCAAATTACGTAAGTGAAAGATTGCAGGAAGAAAAAAACAAATTGTTTTAGCAATACAAAATTTACCCAGTTAGAATAAAGTATCTCTTTAGGCTACATTAATTTAGGCTCCAATTATATAACACAGGCATTGAAATAATGAAATTACATAGCCCCAAATGAACTTAATAATCACCACAAAAGAAGCCACGGCAAAAGCACTAATAAAGTTAACATAAATAACCTGGGTCAATGCTGACATAACGAAAAGAATAATGAGTCACAAAAATAATACAGAACAGTATCAGTAAGTACAGTCCTATCCCTCTAAAATCTGTTAATTTTTATTCCAACAATACTCTGACTTGTGCAGTAAGGATGGAAAAGCATACCGAAACTTCCTGTACTTTAGTTTTCAGACACCTCTATATATTGCCTTATCCTGCACACTCTAGAATGTCCTTTCTTTTCCCTTGCCATTGGGTAAACTCGTACTAGCTAATGTCACTCCTCTGGAAGCCGTTTCTGGCATCCACAGGCAGAACAGACCTGGGGCTCCTAGAGGCTGCCTCTGTGCTTTGCAAGTGCATGTCCTGCTGCACTCAACCCCGCCACATGGAGACCACTAGCCCCCGTGTCTGCCTCTCTAATTGGGAGCTCCTAAACTCTATGATTCTTGGCTACGTCACTTTCATAGATCTATTGCCTAACATTGTACCCGTTGATAAATACTTGAATAGAAAATAAATCATGATTCATAGAAAATATGCCAAGTGACATTTGACATTTACAGAACTAGTATAATGTTTAACAGATAGCAGATACTCAATAAATATTTGCTGATATCATTCTATTGCTCATAGAATTTAAAATCTGTGTTTAACACAAAGCTGTGAGGAAACACTCATTTAAACAAGACCAGCAATAAACAGTAATATTGTATTAATGTTTGCATAATACATTTTACTTTTTCAGAGTCTATCCTTTGGCTCTTCTCTTCAACTAGGAAAGTCAAAATGTACTCTATCTTATCAAATCTTTACAACCGCAAGAGAATTCTGCTATTCTGACTGAAAACCACTATCCTACAATTCCCTATTATGTGTACTTAATTTTGAGGTGTTAAAAAAATAGTATCATTCTCATGACATCTGGAAAGTACAAAAGCAGTGAGTGTTAAAGGGACTATTGAGAAAGAATGTATGATCATGGTGGAAACAAAAATTAGGGATATTGTAAAATATGAATCAGGTAAGAAAATGATAAACGTTGCATGTGTGTGTGGAATGAGACAGAGATGATAGAAGAAACTCCAAGGGCCAAGAAGGAATCAGGCAATACGGGAAAAATACTGTGTTTATGCAATTCTCAGTAACTAGCAAGAAACAAGAGAAGTGATTAATGACATGGAAATGGTTCTGAGTGGTAGCTAGTGAATGAGCTTCAATGGTGCATGGTTATTAACTCAACATCACTCCAGGAAAAGGAAGGAAGATTGAGAACTTAAGGCCAAGTATGGTTCAAATGCTGCTAAAAAATATTAGTTCAAGGCCTACTTAATTCTGCTCAGCAATAATTTCAGAAGCCTTGTAGGTAAGGATTGTCATGTCCTGTGGAGACAGTGTAACAGATTTTCAGAGAAATTTTTTTATAAAACAACAAGCCAATTTTTAAAACAGACAAAAATAAGAATACACAGTTCACAAAAGATAAAGGAAATGAGTTAAAAACATAAATAGATGCTCAACACCACTACTTATCAGAATAATAAAAATTAAAAGCAATGACACATCACTACACACCTACAGAATCACTAAATTTAAAAGACTGACAATGTCAAACATGCCAAAGACATGGGAGGCTAGAACTCTCACTGTATCAGTTATCTACTGCTGTCTAACTAATTATCTCAAAAACTTAGCAGCTTAAAACATCAAGCATTCATTCCCTCACACAGTTTCTGGTGGCCAAGAATCCAAGCTGAACTGTGTGGCTCTGACTGGATCTCCCTTAAGGTTGCACTCAAGATGTCTCCTGGGGCTGCAGTCACCTGGAGGTGTAACCAGGTGGAATAGCTGCCTCCAACCTCACTCACACAGCTGTTAGTAGGAGATACTGGTTTCTCATTGGCTGTTGGCCAGATGCCACAGTTCCTCATCATGTGGGTCTCTGCATAGGGCTGCTTACAACATGGTAGCTGGCTTCTCCCAAAGTGGTGATTCAAGAGAGTAAGCAAACAATCAGGATGAAAGTTACACTGTATTTTATAACCTAAGCTTGGAAGTAACAATACCATCATTTCTGTTGTATTCGATTGATCACTTAAACTAACCCTGAAACAATACAGGAGAACCTCCGAAAGCAGGAATCACCGGGGTTCATCTTGTAGGACAGCTACAAAATCATACATTGTTGGTGGAAATACAAACCAGTAAATCACTTAGAACAGAATACATACAATGGACAATTACCAAATGATCCTTCTTTCACTCACAGTCTTAATTTACTCAAAAGAAAGGAACAAATGTATCCGCACAGTACACATGGGTTCGCTTCAGCATTAGACATGACAGTCCCAAATTGGAAGCAATCCAAATGTTCACCAGCAGAAAAATTAACAAAAAAAATTGAGGCATCCGGCCAAGATGGAGGCATAAGTAGACATACTGTGCCTCCTCACGCAACCAAAAGGACAACAACAATTTAAAAACAAAAAAGAATCAGAACTGATAGAAAATCAAACTATATGGAAGTCCGACAACCAAGGAATTAAAGAAGAAACATTCATTCAGACGGGTACGATCTGAATGACAGTAGGGCAGAAACGGGCGGCCAGGTGGAGAGGACTGGTGGCAAGGGGTCGGCTGGAGGACCAGTGTGGGCGAGGCTGCAGCTAGCAGACTGGGCAGTCCCACATTCCAGTGCAGATAAAGCAGGAGGAATAACTGGGGAGCAAGACAGACCATGCAACCCGGGTTCCAGCACAGGAAAATAAAGCCCCAAGCCTCTGATTGAAAACACCTGTGGGGGTTGAGGTGGCAGCTGAAATAACTCCCAGCCTCACACGAGAGTTCACTGGAGAGACCCACAGGGTCCTAGAACATACACAAACCCACCCACCTGGGAATCAGCACGAGAAGGGCCCAACTTGATTGTGGGTAGCAGGGGAAGTGACTGAAAACTGACAGAGATTGGAGCAAATGCCATTGTCCCCTCTTGTACCCCTCCCCCACATACAGTATCACAATGCAGCAACATGGGTTGCCCTGCCTGGTGAACACCTAAGGCTCTGCCCCTTACTACAAAACAGGCAGCCAAGACCAAAATAATGGCCCAAATGAAAGAACAGATCAAAGCTCCAGAAAAAATATAACAAAGCAACTAAGAGATAGCCTACTTAACAGATGCAGAGTTCAAAACACTGGTAATCAGGATGCTCATAGAAATGGTTGATTATGGTAGCAAAATAGAGGAAAAAATGAAGGCTATGCTAAGTGAAATGAACCAACAGTGATGGGAAGGAAACTGGGACTGAAATCAACACTGTGGATCAGAAGTAAGAAACAAACATTCAACTAGATTAAAATGAAGAAACAAGAATTCAAAAAAATGAGGAGAGGCTTAGGAACCTCCAGGACATCTTTAAACGTTCCAACATTCAAATCATAGGGGTGCCAGAAGGAAAAGAGGAAGAGCAAGAAACTGAAAACTTATTTGAACAAATCATGAAGGAGAACTTTCCCAATCTGGCAAAGGAAATACACTTCCAGGAAGTCCAGGAAGCTCAGAGAGTCCCAAAGAACTTGGACCCAAGGAAACACACACCAAGGCACATCATAATTACATTACCCAAGATTAAAATTAAGGAGAGAATCCTAGAAGCATCAAGAGAAAAGGAGACAGTTACCTACAAAGGAGTGCCCATCAGATTGTCAGCTGATTTCTCACAAGAGACCTTGCCCTCAAGAAGGGGCTGGAAAGAAGTATTTGAAGTCATGAAAGGCAAGGACCTACATCCAAGATGACTCTATTCAGCAAAGCTTTCATTTAGAATAGGAGGGCAGAGAAAGTGCTTCCCAGATAAGGTCAAGTTAAAGGAGTTCATCATCACCAAGCCCTTATTATATGAAATGTTGAAAGAATTTATCTAAGAAAAAGAAGATAAAAAATATGAACAGTAAAATGACAACAAATTCACAATTATTAACAACCACACCTAATACAAAAACAAAAACAAACTAAGCAAACAACTGGAACAGGAATAGAATCACAGAAATGGAGATCACATGGAGGGTTATAAGCAGGGAGTGGGAGGGTGAAAGAGGGGGAAAGGTACAGAGAATAAGTAGCATAAATGGTAGCTCGAAAATACACAGGGGGAGGTTAAGAATAGTACAGGAAATGTAGAAACCAAAGAACTTATATGTATGACCCATGGACATGAAACGAAAGGGGGGGGGATGTGAGTGGGAGAGGGTATGCATGACGGAGGGGAACAAAGGCAGGAAAATGGGACAACTGTAAGAGCATAATCAATAAAATATATTAAAAAATAAAAATAAATTTTTTAAATTGAGATAGATCCACTCTGTGGAATACTACTCAGCAATTACAAAGAATAAAATAATAAATTCAACATGATTGAATCTTAAACACTTTGTAAGTGATAGAAAGTACAGCATATGAGTCTATTTATATGAGATTCTAGGAAAGGCTAACTATAAGTGACAGAAACCATACAGTAATTGCTTGAGGATGGAATGGAGAGAGGACAATGGGAAAGCGCCATGAGGAAGCTTTTTAGTGTGAGGGAACTTCATGTATCTTCACTGTGGTAGTTACATGACTGTATGTACTTACCAAAATTGACAAAATTGCACACTTAAAGTGGTTAAGTTTTATTTTATGCAAATAATACCTTAATAAAAATGCTATTATTATGTAGATGGCATCACTGTATGCTTCTCAACTCCAAAGAAAACAACACAAATTCATTAAATGTACAAAACTTTTATAACCTATTTTTCTCAGCTGTAAGTTCAGTATACATAGGATGCAAAAACACTTTCATATGTTATTACGAAATAACCAGAAAATCAAATTTAAAAGAGACTATTAAATGTTAAGCTTATCTGGAAATGAATACAACTTACAAGAGGGAATGATAAAGTTCTTAACCAGAAGTAACAGCACCATGAATAGCGAGAAGGAAATAGATGGAAGCCATATTACACAGGCTGAATTGACTGAATTTGTCAACTGCTTGGAGGTGAAGAAGAATCACAGGAGATAGTCAAATATGACCACTGGGAGGATTATGATGCCATTAAAATATCAAATGCCACCTTCCCAGTGAGACATCTGCTGACTGCGATATTTTAAACTCAAATACCCTCACTTACCCCTCTAATCAGAACTCCTATGCTCCCCTGCTTATTTTTCACTATATCATTTATGATCTTATGACACTGCATATTAGTAAATTATATTTAATTTACTCATTCCCTTTGTTGACTGTCTGCTCCCACCAGACCATGAGCTCCATAGGGTATTGTTCTATTTTATTCACTGCTGTAGAGTGCCTAGAAAAGTATCTGCTACATAATAAGAGCCCAATAAATATTTACTAAATGCACTGAATGAAAATATTACAAGGAATAAGAAAACCAGATAAATAAACAAGTGTGTACATACGTGTGCTTGAGGAGAGCAGGAAGAAATGATGGATTTGATTTGGATACATAGAATATGAGTTGTCTGACAGCTAAAGAAGAACTGCACAAAAAGTCAGGGTTAATGATTTTCCCAAAAACAATAGCTAAAGCTCTACAAAAACATATGTTCTCCAGGAGGCACCTCAAATTCCACAGCTAAATTCTGGTGCTCCATTAAACTTGCTCTCTTTCAACCAAGGGATCTAGGGCAAGCAAAAATCTAAAACATTTTCTTCAGCACTATATTTCACTGTGCTGCAAAAGTCTTCATCTCTCTGAATATGGGCTGTGTATTGTCAGATATTATTACAGAGTAAATAATTTTGACAATGGAATCAATCTCACCACATGAGGTCAGTAGAAATATTTGGGCAGTGTACAGGTAGCCTTTAAACCTTAACTCTTTACACCCTGATAGACAGGTAAAAGCCTGGTATCTAATATATACAGAACCAGTGAAAAGGTTCTCCACAAGGAAGTGAAACACAGACAGACTAATGACACCCTTTTGAATATAATCACAAATGTATTGTTCTTGAAGATCAAGCATTTCAATCAGCATTGTTTCAGGGAAGGTTGGGTATAGGTGTGGACCGGATTCAGAGGGAGAGTTAAAGAAAGGTCTGAGCCTACCACAAAAGCTAACAATTAATTCCAGGGCATAGAAAAAAACTACATTTTTCCCAGGACACAGCTGATGCACACATCTACTTCCTAGTGAAGAAGCAAGTCCTAAAGATATTATCCTCAAGCATGAAAAACAGTGCCTCAAGGAGAGACTGTTCTCCAGAATAAACACTACCCCGGGAAGCCTGATTCCATGCCCCACAAACATGGAACAACATGGAGTTTAATTTACTAATTCAGTATTTACTGGGTCTTCTCAAGTTCCGAACAGCGCATGTGTCCTCACAGAGCTCAACTGATGTAAACCAATAAAGGGGCTAAAGAGAGACTGATGATTCTAGGACTTAAAAAAATCATAGCTTGTCAATGACCGAAGGAACTTTATAGTAGTCTAATCAAACCACTCCTGGGTTTGAAAGTTTGTGGGTTTTTGGTTTTGTTTTTTTTTTAATTAACTTCACTGGAGCAACATTCATTAAATAACATCATGTACATTTCAGGTGCACAACTTTACAATATGACAACTGTATTGTGTGTTCAATCACCTAAAATCTACTCTCCCTCCATCACCATAAATTTGACCCCCTTTACCCTCTTAATCCTCTCCACACACAGGGGTGTAAATATTAAAGGAGATAACTGAAGTATGTTTTTACCTGGGTACCTGGCACAGAGATGCTGAGTGCTCAACACATGTTAGCAACTACAGTGCCAGTCGGTCCCATTACTATCCTGACTTTCTTTTATCCACTGGGTATTAGAGACTGATTCTCACAAACTCTGCTCCAGGATATAGGGCCACTTAGTCACTGTGTTTAACTCATTTCATGAGCCAGCCTATCAGTCTAGATTCTAGAAACCATACTTCCTAAAATTTGACATCACTTAAGTGCCAGTCCCTAACTGCTCAAGTACCTTGCATCCGTTGACTTAAATAAAGAGGTAAACTGAGGCAATCCCAAATGAATGAGTTTATTTGGGAATAGCAGAGAAATTGCCATTGGTGTCATGCAAACCATAACAAGCTACGAGTGTCTGTTGAGGGTATGGAGTAGGCTGTATTTATGGACAGGAAATGTAAAGATGGGAGAGTTCCTTGAGGGTCAGTTAAAATAATAAACAAAAGGAAAGCAGCCTTGAAAATACCCTGAGCCGACAAAAGCAGTCCAGTCTGATCATACAAGCAAAGCTCAATTTAGCCCACTTTGCCAGAATTATCAGACCTGGGCTATCTCCTATTCATGCCTTTGGCAAAGTTTTCTAAGGCTGAAATTAAACAATCTTTGGCCAACCACCTATCAGCCAAGAAAATCCCAACACTATCAAAATTTCTGTAAATTACGCATTTACAAGAAATCAATCTATTAGTCCTTAAGTTTTATCTTCCTGTGGGCGTATTAGTGGGACTTTCCACTTCACATACTCTGGTTCTACTCTAGACTGAAACACTTTCTGGCTCTCACCTGTTGCCAGTCAGCACTGCTCTACCTCCCCGCCCCAGGGAGGGTATACCACGTGCTCCTGAGGCCAGGAACGGCTGATGGGGCCCTCAGTCCCACCCGCAGCCTGCTCACGATGGAAATGAGTCCATCTATGCAGCAAACACAAAGGCCCTGGCACACAAATAGGACTGACCTCTCAGAGGCAGAACAACAAAACACCTTGAAGTGCAACTTGAAAAACAACCAAAATGTCTTCTCGGTGTAAGCACTGTTATTTCAGCTGAGTACTACAGTGTCTTTTTATATACACCTCATTTTGTAACTTCTTTGAAAAAAGCAACGGTTTCCTTGGGCAGAAATAAGCAACATCCAACCACCTGCATTTCTGTCAATGGTGGGGACCCACATCGGATTCTAATGGTAAGATGTATACAGCGTATACACACACAAAACCCAGATGACTGAGTATGTAAATCATACAATTCAACTGATGAACAGTTCATTTGTGATTACTAAAATACTACCATTATCAGCTGATAAAATTAGCATGTGAAGAACATGATCTCTCTTCAGCAAAGACAAAGGCTGATCATGCTGCCTTTGAAAGGCAAAGGGTTGGCTCAGGCTGACCTGTACACACATTCGCATGATGTAAGTATGGCTGACAGCCGCCCATGGAGAAATGAAAGGAATGCCAACCTTAAGAAGCCCATGACCCCACAAACTGGCCTCCTGACATAACATTTGGTTCATTACAATAGATGGAAGAAGTCTTGTTGCTCAGCAACAGATAATACACTAGCATTGAAGGAGAAGTTAATCAATATAGTATTGGCTAGAACTTCTTCATAAGCAAAAGTAAAACAATAATTTACTCTGAAATTCTGATTGCAGAGTATGCCCCCCATGTGCTAATCTTTATCTCTATCCCCATTAAGCTGAACAAATATTTATCATGGATTTTTCATGAAATTACCACAGGGTGAGCACTAACCTACATCAAAATTTAAATTGAAAACAAGCCCTAGAAATGATAGACAAGAAGGTACCTGTTCTGAGTGGTAACACTGTTCAGGAGTTAGAGGAGCCCTTTTCTTTCACTGGGTAACTACTAAAACCAAAACCAAAGGTAATCTCATATTTCAAGAATGTCATGCAAAAAAGGATGATAATCTTTTCCTCCAAATATAAATTTTAAAAAGTTAAGCTTTGTTAGAATTAACAGTAACAGCAATGTAGGTGCCTCTATCTTATTAGCACTAACATTTACTGAACATGGCCAGGCCCTGTGCTAACTACTTTATATTCATTAAATCTTTACCACATCCTTGAGGGGTAATGCTATCATTTCCATTTTACAGTTTCATGAACAGAGGCTCAGAAAAAACAAGTAACTAGTCTCAGTCCATCATTTTATCAGACCAGGTAGTTGCCAAGTCAGGATTCCACCTCACTCCAGAGCAGGCTGCCTGACAGATCTTCCTGTGTTCTGGGAACGCTCCGTATCTGTGCTGACCGATTCAGTATCCACAGGTACACGGAATATGGTTATTGTGATTGATTAATTATATTTTCTATTTTAATGAATTTAAATTTACCAAGCCACATGCAGCTGGTGACTACCATATTAGACTGGACAGAGCAGCTCTAGAGCAGTGGTTGTCAACCTACAGGCTACAGGCCAAATCTGGCCAGGGCCTGTTCTTGTCTGGCCAGGAGCTAACAATGTGTTTTGTATTAATAAACAGTTTTTAGAAAGGCAGCAACAAAAGAGATAGCATATGGTTCACAAGACCTAAAACGTGGCCCTTTCCAGAAAAAGCCCCAGAGCCATCCTCTTAACCACCACAGTCACTGCCCCTGGGAAGAGACTTCAAGCCCAGTCTCCCAGTTTAAATCTTAACAGTGTGAAGAGGACATTAAAATCATGTCATGGGAGCATTTTCCTATTTTTCATTATGGTATTTAAGCCTAAGCAAAGGCAAAAAAATGCTGACCAAGATATGCCCTAATCAAGTTCGGTACAGTTAGCCACCAAAGCAACATTCCACATTACAATCTGCTTTTGCATTTATTGTTTCATGTTCTACTTAAAACAGCCTCATGAGCAAGAATGCCCATTTTATAAAGGAGAAAGAAACCTGAAACAATGGGGCTCAATGCTACTTCAAAGAAGTGGCAAGTCTAAGTCCACTGATTTATTTATGAAATGAGATTTCTGTAGAAGCTGAAAAAAAAATAAAATGAAGAAGAACCAAATGGTACAAGGAAGAGCGCCCTATAAATTTGACTGATTCAAGCAGAATAGGTAAGGCTATGGGTTTTCTGCCTGTGGGAGAAGCAGCTTCTATTCTTCCACCAAGTTAAGTAGGTGCAGAGGGAGAGGTGGGGAGAGGGTTCCTCCAGGGCTTCTACCAGTTTTTGGAACATAAGCAGTCTCTGAAGGATAGGGTGGCTCTTCCACAGGAGGTCCTAAAAGTCAAGAAAACAGCTCCAAGGAGTTCAGGCCCCCTCAAAAGTACACCCAGTTTTGCTCCCTTCTACTTGCTATCAGGTGGGTACACACATTAAGAAGGATACCACTCTCATGGCAACGACTGAGAGCCTTTGGAAACTCACTGTGCAGCTAGTATAAGGTCTTCTTTAAACAGTTAGTATAGGTCTTCTCTCTGATAGCCTTCATACCCTCTGGGATCCCTGGGACCTGAGGAGCCTCTGGGATCTACAGTGTGTGGCAAGCTAACTTTTTCTGCCCTGGGTGCAGTGACTGTCCCATTATGTTTGTATAGGTTACATTTGAGCCTTAGGTATTTTGCATCCTTTTCTTATGCTCTATGCTTACTGCACTGCCCAATGAGGTAGCCAATGTGGCTACATGTGGCTATTTCAATTTAAGCTAATTAAAACTAACTAATATTAAAAATCTAATTCCTCAGTTGCATTTATGTGCAACTCAAGCTCAATAGCCACATGTGGTTATTGGCTTCCATAATGCACAGCATATAGAACATGTCCATCATCACCAAAAGTTTCATTAGACTGTGCTGCAAGTCTAAAACCTGATACTTACATGATTTTAATTACTATGTACAAATACATGAATGAGGAAGATCTTACTTTTCTTCTAACTTCTGACTGGTAACACACCAATGCCATATAACAATAACCAAATTATTTCTGTTACTAATAAAATTCAGAACCATAAATTCAACTCACTCATTATTATTTTTTGAATACTTTCTCCTACACGTTCTTCCCCTTTGCCCATTTACTAATGTGTTTGCCTTTGCTTATTAGCATATAAACTATTAAAAGCTTAGAAATGCATGTGTGTATTCACCTTCTGTCTAGTTAGCTCCTGGCTCTTTTGTCTAACAGCCTTCCTTGACTTACTCATCCTCTTCTTCACCTCTTGGGCCCACTTTGTTGGCCAGTTTTACAACATATTCTAAATGTTCTCAATACAAGCTTTAAGTAATTACTGTGAAAATCATCTCAGTGGTGACTTTATTTGGGTTGCTCTAAAAGCAGAGCTGAGACAAAGACTTTGTCTCATGTAGGTTCAGGGGAAGTCGATCCCAGAAAGATGAGAGGATGCAGGGACAGGGATAAAAAATGGAAAGCTAGAGTAAAGGTGTCTTATAAGGTTATTACTGTGAGCAGTGGGATCTCAAAAACACCACAGAGAAGACTTCTAAGAATTGTCAGCCTGGGGGCTTTATCCACCAACTCCCACTCCCTTAGCTGAGGACTGCACTTCAAAAGAAGCTCTTGCACAGGGGCCTTCAGAGCACCCATAGCTCCAGAGAAGTCTATGGATCAGAAGGTGGAAAGGTGGTGTCTGGCAGCAGAGGTGAGTCTGAGCTTGTATGATTTTTTCCACCCCAGCTATGGCTAAACCCAGAGCTGGGCAAGGAAGTGGTAAGACAGAGATCCTTACCAGAAGGTAAGGCAGCCTTCTTTGCAAATGAGAACAAGCACTATTTCCCCTACTGTAATTTCTTAGAAGTGCCAACTGTGAACTTCCCTTGCTGACCCTTCATCATCCTTTAGGACTCAGCCTGAGTGGTTTCTTGAAGCTTTTCCTGTTCTCCCAACCCCCAAAATGAGCTGGGACTTCTTCTCTATGCTCTTCCAGGATGCTACAACGCTCCTCACAAGGACTTTTAAGTGGGAATTCACTGGTCTGTCTCTCTCCACTAGACCCTGAACTCCCTCAGGGCAAAAACTATCCTTCATCTCTAGTAATCCTGCTCCAAGCATGCTGCCAGGGGAACCGGTGCTCAACACCTGTCTGTCCGGTGAAGGAAAGGAAGAAGAGGAAGAAATGAACATACACAGACATCAATTAGGAAGTAAAGAGTTCAAATCTCTATTTATGTTTATGATGTCCACTAACGAAGCACAAGATAAAGGGCCCAGTCCCAACAAAATGAAACAGGCATTTGTAGAGCTCAGCATTCCTCATGTTACTTAATTTAATCCAACATCAGCCTTTGGTAAGTTAAACCATGTTTCATCACTGCTTAGAAGATGCTGCATTATTATTATTTATTTACCATTAGAAAAGAAAATAATACTGCCAAATAATTGAAGGATGGTCATGATTGTTAAGATAAATACTGACTTCAGATATACAAAAATGTGTGTGGGTGGGAGAGTCTTTACTTCCTAGAATTTTTAAAATGTGGTATTTATTTACAATATGATTCCCCCCCAAAAAAAGTTGGCAATTCTATGAGATAAACATTATTATTCACATTTTACCAATTAAAAAATTGAGAATTCTAAGGAAGATCCGTGTTTCCTTGGCATTCCTCCCTCTCCATTTCAGGAGGTTCAGTCTTCACTCTGGAAAGACCTCCACTGAAAAAAGCCTTTGATGAACTCATTGATGCCAAGAAGGAACTTGCAAGGATAGTCTTCCAGGAATACCCATGGATACTTACACTTTTTACACCTGGAACAGAGAAGGAAGAAACCATGCTGAGGGCCACATCTCCAAGTGGGAAACAAGCACCATGAAGCAGACGGGGAGGGTGTATTTATAAGCAGTGCTGTGTTTTCAACAAAGTCTGCCCTTCCAGCCCAGCCTAGGCATCCCAGTCAGAATATGTACTAACAGAGACACTCCACACTCCAAATTCCTAGGGAACAATGATTGCATAAGCTGAAATAACCAGCAAGAAATTTAAAAGGAACTCCTTGCAAAGCTGTGAGTGGCTAAAGCAGGCAATAAATAGGACTGTGATTCTGAAACCCAGTGGAACTGGTGGTAGAAGATTATGTCATAGTTCACTTTTCTTTTGAAGAGTCAACTTAATGGGAACAGATCCTGGGCTACAGATGACAAATGGTTGTTGACCTTCCCCACTCCCCAAGCCTAAGAACAATGAACTCAGGGGACCCAAAGAAGAGAAAGAGGAAAAGAAACTGTGGTAGTAATCAAAACTCTCAAACTCTCACTGTGTGTCCAACTGACAGCTTGTAAAATGCTCCATGCCTTTTACTTTCCCTTCATAACAGCACAGGCAGCCTTAACCAGCTAATAAACAGGTGACTGCAGCTAAAGGCTCTGTGACACTTCAGCACTTGCCCTCCCCCATACGGACTCTCCCCTTCTCCCCAGCCTATTAGCAAGTAATCCTGGCACACTGTCCACATTAACATGTGGCATGCCTGGAAAGGAACACACGTAGCGCTCCCCTGGGCTTTGGAGGCAGGTGGTACCCGTTCTAAACAGACGATGAAAAGACGCTCATGCCAGAATATTTTTCTTTTCCAGAGTGAAGAGAAGGGAATTGAAAGGGAGGTAAGTGTTGAAAGGGAGGTAAGTATAAGACATGCATAAAGGACTGACTGCCTTTTCCTGCTGTCAGTAAACACTATGCTACAGGCTAACTGCAAAAGAGAATTTTAAAAGAATGTTTCATTTTTAATTTTGTAAAATGGATTCAACCAATAGACTAGTATGCGTGTGCCCCACACAATGCTGTCTTCATTTTTCAAGTCCTCTACAGAGCCTGCAGAAGCCTACTTTACAGCGAATACCATTAAAACACTTTAAATTCATAATACAGTTAAACCTGGAGAGTTAGGATACCAATAAAGAAGATACCTTTGGGATATAGATATATATTTTTGAAATAAAATACATGTATTTTATCCTGACCTGAGGACATTTTTTCATGCTGAGAGAGAGAACTTTGGGATGGATATACATATATATGTATATTATCCTCACCTGAGGACATTTTTTGCATGGAGAGAAAGAGAGAGACAGAGAGAGAGAGGAAGCAACATTGATCAGTTGCCTTCTCGTACATGCCCTAACTGAGGATTGACACTGCAACCTGGCTATGTGCCCTGACCAGAAATCAAATCCACATCTTTTCCATATAATGGATGACACTCCAACCAATTGAGCCACACTGACCAGGATGAAGACAGCTTTGTTTGGTAACTTTGTTTTAAGTAATAGTGGTAACAAATGTTTTTCTTTCAGAGTGGGGATGGGGTAGCAAAAAGCCAGGAAAGAGATAGCAAAGGTCAGGAGTTTCTCTAGATTTTTAACAATTTCCCAAGACGTGCTTTGAAATAGTCATTTCTCTGCATCAAATAGTTTATCCAAAAGTTATATATCTCCCCTTGCAATTAAATATTTTCACTGAACTCAAATAGACATGCCATTTAGTAATCTTTCATGTCTAGGGTACCCCAGGTAAGGGAGGAATTATTCAATACAGTGATCCAGATGTGGTCTGCTCAACTTTTAATGCTTCCCTTGAACTGCACAATGTGCTTCTAAAATATCATCTGCATTTTTCAACTGCCTTATCGTAAGTTAACTCATATTGAATTTGTGACAAATTATATCCTCCACTTCTCCCTACCCTGAAGTTGTACAATTAATTTTTTAAACCTAATTTAAAGACTTTATATTTATCTTTACTATTTTTCACCCTGTTATTTCTGCCACATCATTTCAGATTGTCAAGGTTTGCTTGATACAAGATCAAGTCACTAATCACATTAACTGTCCCTCCCAGGCTTAGGTCAACTGCCAATTTGATAAGCATGTCTTCATAAAAGTCATTGATCAAAGTAGTAAGCAAGATAAGTCTGAAGGCAGAGCTCTGCATAGCTCTTCTATAAATACTCCTACAGGTTAACATTAAACCAACAATTCACACTCTGGAAAGATCTGCCCAAGTAAATACAAATCTAAGTAAATGCATTATTCTACTCAGTCCACATTGCTCCATGGTACTTAAAAGGACCTCTGGGGTTATTTTATCAAATGCCTTGTGGATATCCAGATACACAATGTATTATGTGGTCTTCATCAGCTGTTAAGATACATTTAGGTACTAAGCTCAGTGGAAAGGAAGACAGGATGGGAGGGAGGGAGGGAGTTTTCAGCCAAGTCTCAGCAGCACTGTGGCCCTGACAACCAAGTCACAGCTGCCCAGGCACCCAGTCCCAAGGAAATAGTTAATAACCATAACCTCCTTTATACCCAGAACTCCACCCTCTCTTCATCAAGGAATGTTAATCTAATGGTTTACAACTCCATTTACCAGGGGTTTATGTATTGCTGGATTAAAAACCTAACATTTCATTATTGGAAACAACAGATTATATGCAAGACCTGAAATTAACTTTTAAAAAGATCTGCCTCAAACAGTGACAGTATAAAATATAAGCCCTTCGCAATGCCTTTTTCATCACGTGCTTGAGATGCTATACCAGAAGCGTACTAAACTGGGTCTCAGAAGATATGTCCCTAGAGCTGTCAGTAGATGCTCCGTGTCCCCAGTCCTGTCATTTATCTTCTAGAATTGTAATTGCCTTATCTGTAGCTAAAGGGAGCTAGCTGCCCTAGGAGTCTCCCAGCTATGGGCCTTCTTCAGTTTTACACAAACCATTATGGGCCCTTATTCAGCCTAGTCCCTTCAGGTTTAAGAGCTAAGGCCTCAGGGGTGTACATGTGTACATGTGTGTGCATGTATGTGGCATGTGCAGGTCATGAGTCTGTGTCCCTTTGTGTCTTGAGTTGGTGTATGTTTGCTTACTGCTGTGGAGAGGTGGAGGAGCCACACACACAGATTTGAGAGAACAAGCTACTGATACCTAATTCTCTCAATTGTCCTTCCCTTCTGTTCCTGAGGAGCAGAGGGCTGTACTGCAACAGGGTACCTCAAGATGGCTAGGTGATGTCTTGACCTCAGACTGGTATACTCAGGTGGGGCTGTGCAGGTTTCGACTTAACTGCTTTAAAGTTGTCAGTAGCCTTTGAAATCAAGCTGCAAGGTAGCCAATACTGTTAGTCCAAACCACAATGCTTTTTAAAAAATATCTTGGGATTTTATATATACTATATCACCTGAACTGGGTCATTGCACAGGGCTTTGGCAATTGTTTCATTATGCAGAGATTTGAGCTATCATAGAATTTGTTATAACAGACTAGAACTTTTATAGATATATTATTGAAAAGTAGAAGTTGGGAATTAGAAAGGTGAACAAATTTAAAAGATAAACAACTACATTTTAGAAATGGTTTTCTCCCGCTGAGAGACAAAACTAGATGAGTACCTACAGACCTTCCTGTTCACGGGTTTTCAAGAAGAGACTGCCCAGTGGTGACACACAGGACACACTAGAGGAAAGCAGAACTCAAGCCCTGGTTCACACTCCTAAAACCTATTCCAGGCCATGCTGCCTCTCTCATTGTGTTATCCACTGGAACAGAAGATAATAGATTGTGAATAGGATGAGTAGATCATGTCAACAAAAAAGAGCAGAAAAACCCAACAAAATTTGTAGGCAACAAACTAAATACAGTGGCCCCAATAAGGACTTCTGACAAATGGATCACAAGTGGAAAGATGTGCATTCAGAGGAACAAACATACCCCAGAAGCTCAGATTTCTTTAGTGTGGGTACAAGGCTTGTCCAAATAGGTCCAGGGAATTCAGATTCACAGGGTAAGTATGACAGAATCCCGGAAAGCCACCACTTTACTATATGACAAATAATTTTAAGTACTTGAATATATTAAAATAAACATGAATATCCAATGATATCAATAATTTATATATTTTATAGTAAAGAAAAGACCAGAGACTTCTAAAAATATTTGCATGTGCAATGAGCATTTACTCACCCATGATCCTAAGCACCCTCTCCATGGCTGAAAATGAGGCAATCCTGAGAGGCATGGCCACACGGCCACCAGCAGAAAATGATCAACCACTAGACATTCACAGTCACTCGAAACAGGTCATGAGACAGCCCAAACTAGCATCAATTCAGGGGATTAGGTGGAAAAGCTACCCCAGATGAACTAATTTACTTACCACCAAAACCAACCATTTTAGTGGTGATGGTTGTTGTTTTCTATTTGCAAGTTGGGAGTCCCCAGTCAACATGAGAGAACTATGGAGGTCTGAACACTTGCATTTGCCTAGGCTTCTGGGTATTTATTTTACTTGGCATTGGTAGCACAGGCTGGGATTAAGAGATAATAGGTTCAGCCAGGGGCTAGGAAACAGAATGCTCAATTTCTACTCATGCTTCAGTTATTATCAGAACACTTATCCACTCTATCCCTAAGGTAGCTGTTTCTTAAAATAGAAATTATATTCTCTGTCTAGTCCCAAAATAGGCCAGGATCAGAAAGTAAGAAAATAATTTGTAAAAGTACCATTGAAGTGAAAGAGATATTGTCATCTAGAAAATTATTTCCATCTCTAACATCCTCAAATTTTGTTTACAATAGGAAAAAGCTACCAGTGGACAGACAGGTTAAATAGAATCTGCTCATAATCTAATGAAATTATCTGAAGCCTCTGTTGCTGCCACAATGATCTGTGTTCTTACAATTTGTTCCACACACATTTTTTCAAGTTTTTCTTTTCACTTATTTTTTCCTTTCCCGTTTCTTTAATGTGGTATAATTGACAAACACAAATTGTACATATTTAAGGTGTATAGCATGATGTTTGATACACATGCAAATCATAAAATGGTTACTACAATCAAGCTAATTAACATCCATCATCTCACACAGTTACTATTTTCTTTTTGTGTGCATGCGGTGAAAAGACTTAAGATTCACCTTCTTAGCCAATTTCAAGCATGCAATACAGTATTTTAACTGCAGGTGTCACACTGTGCTGTAGAATCCCTGAACTCACTCACTCATATCTGAAACTTGGTGCCCCTTGACCATCACCTACCCATTTCCCCTCCCTTCAGCCCCTGGCAGCTATCATTCTACTCTCTGCTTCTATGGGTTTGACTATCTTAAATTCTACAAATAAATGAAAATGAAAAGTATTTATATTTCCGTGTCTGGCCTATTCTACTTAACATGTCCTCAAGGTTCATTCACGTTGCAAATGTCAGGATTTATTTCTTTTTAAGGCTGAATATCATTCCATTGTATATATACATACCATGTTTTCTTTATCAATGCATTTGCTGGTGGACATTTAGGTTTCCATATTTGAGCTATTGTGAATAGCACTGCACTGAACACAGGAGGATAGGGGATCTCTCTGAGGTACTTCAGATATACACCCAGAAGTAAGGTTGCTACATCACAAGGTAGTTTTATTTTTAATTGTTTGAGGAGCCACCATACTGTTTTCCATTGTGGCTGAACCAATTTACATTGCCACCAACAATGTACTCATACAAGACTTTCCTTTCCTCTGCATCCTTGCCAACACTTTTTTTTTCTTTAATAAAAGCCATTTATGACAAGTATAATTGTGGTTTGATTTGCATTTCCCTGATGATTAGTGTTGTTGAGCATATACCTGATGGCCAAAAGAAGACACTGTATGACTCTTTTTTAAGAACTGTCTATTCATGTCCCTGGCCCATTTTAAAAACTGGGTTGTTTGTCTTCCTTGACACTGAATTATGTGAGCTCCTTATGTACTTTGGACATTAACCCCTTACCAGATATGTGACTTGCAAACATTTTCTCCAACTCAGCATGTTGCCTTTACATTTTACTGATTATTTCCTTTGCTGTGCAGAAGCTTTTTATTTGGATATAGCCCCACTTGTCTATTTTTTCATTTGTTGCCTGTGCTTTTGGTATCACATCCAAAAAAATCATTGCCAACACCAATGTCAACAAGCTTTTCCCCTATGTTTTCTTCTAATAGTTTTATGATTTTGGATCTTATGGTTAAGTCTATAATCCATTTTGAGTTGATTTTTGTATATGGTGGCTCGAGAAGTATGCTCTCAGCAGCGGGTACTGGAAATATTGAGGGGAACATCTATCTGTAAAGTATATGATTCCCTAACTACTATGCTGTTCACCTGAAATTAATACAAAATAGTATTGAATGTAAACTACAACTGAAAAAAATAAAGTAAAAGAAGCATACAGTTACTTTAGTTTGGTATGAAAGATATTTCATGAATGAAGTATTTTCTAACATCATATTAATTCCTGGCAGACTGAAGACTTGGTTATTAGGAGGCTGACATGGTAAGCATAAATTTGGCAACAGCACGATCCTGAGATTCCCAATCCATCTGCAGCTACAATTTGTTTCTTGTTTGGTGCTCTAAAAAGTGGCAACATCAGCACTTAGGGATGCAAGTTTCTAGGGGTATCTAACAGGGCAACATCTGTGCTGTGCGATCAAAGCAGTAAGATGTTTGCTTGTGCTGATTATTTTCACTTACTACTACTATGTTAAAGACATTGATGCCCACATCACATACAGATCTTCTACATGCCCCGTTAAAATGCAAGTAACAAAGGTAATCTACTTTAGTCTGCAAATTTAAAAAACTGAGCCTTCTACCAAAATCACTGTAAATGATAGCAACAGAAAAGTCCTAAAGAACAGAGAGAAGAAAAACCATCTATGTATATATAATTCAGGGTTTTCTAAAGCTTTAGATGCCCTCTCATGAGTTAGGAGTGGGGAATTCTTAACTTGCACATGCATGCAAGGTATATGAATTACAAAGCATGAAGTTTCACTTATGCTGGTTTGTGATACTACCCCCTCGGCACTATTTAAATACAGTGTTTTGTACATAAATGTGAACAACTCCAAAAATAACATCTAATACAGAAACAAAGTAAGAACAGTACATACTGGTTAAACATAATCCCACATATAAACATATTTATGGACTATAAGCATTACTTTTTTATGCTATAAACATACATTTGCAGACAGTTCATCCAAATATTAACACTGCTTTTCCTTGTGCACAAAATTTTGAATGTGACATGTACTGTGTTTGTGCTCCTCTTACTTAACAAAGTTGCATATGTGTGTGGATTCTTATTTCTTCCACCCAAATAAAGAAGCAGATTGACATCACAAGGCTTCTTTTTTGCTTAGGCAGAATATTGAGCAAACAAATATTTATTCTTGGTTACTCAGCTGTGACACATAAGGGGATTCATGACATGCTACGTCTGGTGCCTGGTTAGCTTTTACAAGATAATTGCACTTTGGACCACCTAGAATATTGCATTGAATCGAGAGACCTGATTTTAAATTTTTAAAAACATGCGTGGCAGAACTTAATCAGTCATGCCTCCATAAAATTAAGGGAGATACAAATAAATGGGCAATAGAAACGTGCAATAAAACCAGAATTAATCTAACCGTGATTAATTCAGGATCAGATTAAGACCAATAGTGCCAGCTGTATCAGATCCACTCTTCAGTGTCATTCTGTCCTGCTCCTTTTTGTTATCCCTTTCTTCCCCCTTTTCATTCCCCTTCGCTCTCACCCCTAGGGCACATTCCTTGGTGGATAAACCTTCAGGAGAGTTAATTGTCACATACATGGATTTAATCACATTGTCCATCACATTTGGGGATCCTGCCTTTAGCGATCCGTGACTAATTGTTGTGGTAATTTTTCAATCATTAACAGCAGCGCATATGCTACAGACAAATCCCAAGGTGCCTACTAAACCCCAGTGACAAGCGGCACAGGCACCAGAAGGGCCGGCACACGCCTTGCCCAGGCTCCCATCCCCAATCCTATTAGTCATGCATCATCATGAATATACATCCATTCCAAGGTTGTCAAGCTGAGATGAGGTCAGAGAGGCCTGAGTACGTTTTATAACACAGCTTTTTTTCCAATCTATTCTTTGAAAAAGGAAGAGGAAGAGGAAAGAAAAGGAAATTAAAACTCCACGTGGAACAACTAGCTGAGAAGCTATTTTAAATTCCACTTGTTTCTCATTCATTTTCAGGCAGGCTTCTGGGCTGAGGCAAGTGCCCTTTCTTTGAGTTTCAGCAGTATTAGCGATCTCCATGGCAACCACCAGCGCTCATCTGCTGCACCACACTGCAGCTTCCCTGGGCTCAATTCTCAAGTCGTCCTGGTGTCAGACAGGGCACGCCATGTGCACTGGTGGGACAGGACCTTGCCTTGGGGAATCCTCCAGCTGATTGAAGCCCTGCTCTAATCACCACATAATATGAGCGAACAAGATCACACAAAATACGATCTGCCTGCACAGATTCCAGGAATGCTATTTATTTTTCATTTTCTTTTTTTGAGGGTCTTTGTTGGTTAAAAGCGAGAGCCACTAGATTAACTACCTTACAAAAAGGATTAATTTTAAAATAGGCCATACAGTGTTGTGGGTATATGATCTATTTAAAGCATATATCTCATATACCTTGCAAAAAGGTACTACTCTGAGGAAATTAAAACTCCTGGGTTTTCTCTTTAGTTTGTCCTAAATGAAGAAATATCTGGGATATTGGTCAGAGTAGGGAAAGCAAAAGAATTCCTGGATTATTACTGAAATTCTGACTCTTCTTTGAAGTCTTAGGAAATTCCCTCTTATACCCAGTTTCCCCAAGATTAAAATAAGATCCACTTCTATTAGACACTTAGCACTGGATCACTGAACAAGGTCTCAGCAAGACTTAATTATTTTGTGCAATTCATTTTTAGCTCCTCAAATGAGATTTTTGGTGGAGGCTCCATTGTTATGAAATGAGGGGCTGAGCGCCCTCTACTGATGCTTCTAAGTCAGTCTCTCAGTGTCTGAAACCCACCGAGATAGATGTTCACTTACTGTTAACAAGTATTCTTATACTCTTGCTTAGAAGTCATTTACTGAAAAATAAGAGCAGGAAGAAAGGTGCAAGGAAAAAGGAAGAGAAAACAGATAATAGACTAGGTGTTATAACAGAATATCCTTGCATGAAGACCAAACTAAGGTTATTTACAAAAGAGTGAGAAAGGTCTCAGAAAATTCAGAATGCTTAATTGTGCATCATGAACAAACATTAAAAACATTTTTTTTTAAAAAAGGAACCTCTTACTTTCTGCTCATGTTCTTCTAGGACAAGGAGGGGGAAAAGCAGTATTCAAATAGGATGTTATTGATTAGTCTGTTTTCTAGAAGACTTGGGTAAAAAAGAAAGTCCTCTTTTTCTTAGAATTTTTTACATTCATAGCACTAGTTAGTTCCCAACTTCATTTCTGCATTTAGTCTGAACAAACCCAGGTCCATACTCCATAACAGAAGAAATTCACTTTTGAGTCTATATGCACTACATAATCATAACAAGCAAAAAATTATACAGGAGAAAACAATTTGAATATCACTTATATTGTTTTCTCCATTATGTAAATGATAACCCTTAAACAACATTTAAACAACTCCAAATACAAGGTCAGTTTAGAGCTGAAATAGGACAGCATATTGAAGAAATTCTGCTTCCTTATTAACAATTAACTCTTTTTGGGAAGGTGTTGGTAATAATAGTAATAATAAGAAAATAATAACATATTAAAGTCAAACACTCTACCTGCACTTTACCTGCATCAGAAACTTCTAATTGCTCTATGTGCAACATTCTTTAATTTTTATAACTCTTCAAGATGAGTATCAATATTATTCTCATTTTTAAATGGAGGTGAATGAGACACAGAGAGAATAAGTGTCTTGTGGAAGGCCACATTACTGACAAGTGACAAAACCAGAATTCAAATCCAGGCCATCTAAATTCTAAACTCATCAAGTTAACCATTAATCTATGTTAACCATTAAGAACATTGAGTAGAATCAAATTCTGAAGGGACTGGACTCAAAAAAACTGTCGATCATGGAATCTAGGTCCTGAAAGAAAATCAAAATTATGAAAACTCTTATAAGTTTCCTTCTCTAAACCCAAACCTTTTATTTTTAGAAGCAAAGACCACATATTTATCCATCACCTTTAAGTTTTTCATGCAATATTATCAGTTTACGCTTGAAGTGACTGTCACTGAGAAACCCAGCTGCAATAAGGAACACACAGACCAATGTTCAGAATATGCTACATGCCCAAATCCAGAGCTGACAGATGGTCTGTGAGTTGCTGCAGCAGCAATTAATAGGGAGCTCCTGGATTCTGACATAATGGAGTGGGCAGAAGGGGTTTCCTCGGGCCTGAGCAGTGGTCTAGGGAGAAAGACTAGAAATTATCCAGTGGCAGGATTAGCCACTTGTGACCTCATCACTGAGTCTTCTCAGCTGATGCCAGGATGGACACAAAGCAGAGGAGTCTGCAGTGAGCATGGGGCTCACAGAGAGGAGGAGGAGGAATGGTTCTGCTGTGAGCTGGTGCAGCAGAGGGGCTGATGGAGCACAGCTCTGCACAGGAAGGAGGCACAGTGGGCTGGTGGGCAGCGATGGGGCAGGTGGGAAAACAACACAGCTGCAAGGTAGGCAGCTGACCATGGGGCTACCACTGAGTGTTCCCAAGAAACAGGGTAGAAGTGGCAATGTATAAAGACAGTTCTGTCAAGACATTTGTGTAAGGGCTCACGTCACTCTCTGGTCCTTTTCAAGGACCCAAATCCCATGAGACTTAAAATAACTAGAATCCAACAAACTGAGATTGTCAGAAAGACATACTTTCAAATTTTTCCTTTCACACAATAGCTGGAGATGGGAGTTATGGGATGTCAAGTCAAATACAAATCCATACTTGTATCTATAGATAAATTTCCACATACAGAAATCCTTAACTTTCATTATTCAGAAAGGAGTATGAACTACACAAGTACATCTTCCACACACTACCCTATAAAGACAAATCTAATTATCTTTTCATTCTTATCTCATTATTATTTTCCAATCAGTTTGAATAAGAATAGGGACTTGACTGCAGCACCCTTTTCTTGTGGACACTGTGAATACTTTGCTAATTGTTAGGACATAAAATGGTTTACAAATTATGCAGGGAATCTGGACAAAGATAACTTTGGTGCTATGTATGTGCAATACTTCACAGCTTAAAGAATACTATTTTACAATGCATTGCAAGATGAGAAATACAACTTAGAAAATCATTGGCTTGGAATTCTATGCAGCAGAAAGAAAGAAGGAGCTCCGACCCTTCTCAACAGTATGGATGGAACTGGAGAGCATTATGCTAAGCAAAATAAGCCAGGTGGTGAAAGACAAATACCATATGATCTCACCTTTAACAGGAACCTAATCAACAAAACAAACAAACAAGCATAATATAACCAAAGACACTGAAATTGAGAACAGACTGACAGTCACCAGAGGGGAGACAGGAGGGAATTTCAGGGGAAAAGGGGAAGAGTTTGGAGCAACAAGTATGAAAGACACATGGACAAAAATTATGGGGGCTGGATATGGGAGGGAGGTGGGGAGGGTTGGGGTGGTGGGCTGGGACAGGAGTAAAAGACAGATAACTGTACAAGAACAACAATTAAACTTAAAAAAAAAGAAAGAAAATCATTGGCTTTGATACTGCTGATGCTAAGAATTTTCCATGACACTGCAGCTCTTAAAAGAGTTTATCTTGATGTGTGTAATGCATCAGCAGAAACCTTGCGTTGAGGCTATCACAGACTTTCTAAGGAAGATGGAGCCCAGATCCCTCCCAGCTATGATGGCTAGTGACTATAGGTTTTTACTACTGGCTTCAGTCTCTCCATAAGGAAAACAAACATACCAGTATGTATTCTAGTTTATAGAATTCTGAAGTAAATTACATAATTAGAAAACAAATATTTTGAAAAACGGCTTATCATTCCCTTCTGGTGTCTTTCTTAAGGCAATGAACACATAACAATCAAAGGGCATATCTAGCCCTGGCTGGTATGGCTCAGAGGATTGAGCACCAGTCTGTACCAAAAGGTTTCCAGTTCAATTCCCAGTCAGGGCACATGCCTAGGTTGTGGGCCAGGTCCCAGGTTAGTGCTTGAGAAAGGCAACTGAACAATGTTTCTCTCCTTCTCTTTCTCCCTCCCTTCTACTCTCTCTAAAAATAAATGAATAAAAGAAGAGGAATATCTCAAGTCAGAGAGCTATAAAATGGTAAAGGTATAAGGAATCTTAGAAATAATCTCTTAGTGTAATCCCACTTATTTTAATGATTAGGACACAGAAAGTCTAAAGTGTGTTCCATATATAATCTTCTTTAATCTTTTTAAGAACCCTAAGATATAAACATTAGTAGTATCATCCCCATTTTCTCAAAAAAGAAAACTGAGGCATAATGAGATTATATAATGTGTCTAAGCTTATACTGAGAGCAAGGGCAGAGCAAAAATTAGGACCTAGCAATTTCCCATAGCCCACTCTTAAAACTATGAAATTGCACTTTTCCAAATAAACTGACCAAGTTCTTATAGTTAAATTCACAGAATTAACTAAAGTAAGACTAACTATACACTTCAGGATTACCCTGATAAAAATTGCGTATATTTTTAAGACCTTCTCTATGCCAGGTATTAGAGGCACTAAAAGGAGTAAGACACTACCCTCTGAAAGAGGAACTAAGATAAAAGTCATCTAAGGATGAGAGAGTCCAGAACAAGATGCAGACAGTAAGTACCCACAGTATTGACACTAACTCCAAACTGAGAAGCATACTCTAAAAATCAGACAGAATCTTTGGAAGTAGGACTTCCCATTAGCATCTGGGACTCAAGAGCCACCACAGTTAAAAAAGCAACTCACCTGTGGGCAATCAGGTCACGTGCACGTAGGCAGGAAGAACAAAAAGGTGAAACCAATATTTATTTGATAGCTACTATCTTATATACAATGAAGGTACTTTTTTTCTTCTGGTATTCTTTCTCATTGGAAGAGCCCAGAACAACACGCCAATATTCAGAGCCTCCTAAAATAAAAGTACAGGGTATTTCTCACACTCGTTATCTTACCAAGAGAAAACCTAGCCATGAGATGGTTAAGTGATTTGCTAGATGTCTCTACAGGAGAAAGAGGAAGCTATTGAAAAAAAAATAGGTAAATTAGATTGCTCAACTACACTACGTAAAGTGGGGGGAAAATATGACTGTCAATATCAGAAACATACAATTTAAAGGATCAACCAAAGGAGATGATAGTTCACTGAAAAATATTTTAGTAACATTTCAGAACTATTGTATCTTATTTCAACATCTAAAAAATCTTCATGAATAAGTGTTATTAGCTCTCAAGCAGTAGGAATGGTTTCAAAGACTCATGAATTACAATAAAAAACAACTTGAGCAGAGGTCAGGAAGGACTTCTCAGAAATGGAATGGCGCCTGCATAAAGGCTTCTGAAGCTTCAATGGTAATTCTTTGACTGCAGTAATATGTTTTTACTTAAAGCTTAAAATATCCAGCTAAGGATTAGTTAATAACAGGTGAGCACCTTGGGAAAAGACTCATTATTAAATTCAAAAATTCTAAACTACACATACAAACATCACATTTAATTTAAGCAAACTCATTTTTAAAAATGTATATTTTAATCAATAAATTAATGACTATTCAACTTATAAATGAATTCACTACCTGTACCCTATTCTCTTTTTCTAAAACTTTTATTTGTATTCAACTTGTATTCCATATCCATTGCATGAACTAAGGAATATGACCTCCTTACCATTCCTGCCAAGCAGGTCACTGGCCTTGTTAGTAGAGAAAGAAGCCATTTCGGCATATGACCGCAGTGCCCATGTCCTCATGGGCAGCACGGAACCCAGAGAGGAACCAGCAGGGGCCATTCCTAAATCTGGTTCTTCTTAGAAAGTCGCTAACAACTCCCTGCACTGAATCACCAGGCTGCTGGTTTAGGCAAAATATTCCGGATACTCAACACAGCATGAATGTGAATCTTGGAGGGACGTCCATTTGTATCAAGCTCCCCAGATTTGAGAATCGCTGTACTAAAGGATGAGTCACTTTGCCAGAGGCCTGAGAAAAATCTCTCACTGGGTGTCATTCAGGCTATTATGAAGACTCACATATGCTGCACTGATGTGAGGTGAAATAAGTAACACCTCTGAAGAGGTATATAACATAGCACCTCACCTTCTTCCACCAAACATTTGTAGATTACTGGTATGTTTTCAGAGTTAAAGCTGAAAGTTTGGAGTTGACTAAGACACAGTTCTTGCATTTAAGAAGCTCAAAATCTAGTGGGGGAAATAGGAAAGAAAGTCAGAAATCACAGAAGTATGGAAATAGCACTGGAATTGTACACAAAGCATTTTAGAAATACAGTTGACCCCTGAACAATGTGGGGGTTAGGGACACTGACTCTTATGCATTCAAAAATCTATGCATAACTTATAACCCCTCCAAAAAACATAATTACTAATAGCCTACTGTTGACCTTACCAATAACATAAACAGTTGATTAACACTGCTTTTTGTATGTTATGTGTATTGTATCTATTATAATCTTAAAGTAAGCTATAGAAAAGAAAATGTTATTAAGAAAACCATGAAGACAAAATACATGTACTGTGTTATATGTACTTACTGAAAAAATCTGCATATAAGTGAATCCACATTGTTCAAACCCACATTGTTCAAGGGTTAACTGTACAAAGGAAGGTCCCATGTTGGCCATCACTGGGAACAGCAATGGAAGTGGAGGGAGTCAAATTTCTAAGACCTGTGAAGATTTGGCAAATGAGGCGTGAAACGGAAGAGGGGCTGAGGTTAAATCTTTAAGGATGAGCAGAAATTAAAGGGGGAAAGGGGAAGGGGACTATGGGCAAAAGGAATAAGACATGTAAAGATAGGATAAGAGAGAAGTAGCAATCCAGGAGCTAGGCATTATCTACCGCCTCTGAAAGGACAGAACTATACAGGAGTGTGTGTAAGAAAGAAGCAAGTACATCCTGCCATGGGTTACTTACCATAGGGTTTATGAGACATGCTAAAAATAAGAATCATATTAATTCATATACAATGGAAGCATTATAAACTTGGAAGAATCTGGGCAGGAGTCAATAATATATATTTTTTAAAATATCGCTGTGAAGAGGTCTTTATGACACTTGGGTCAAAATTGAAAAAACAAAAATGCAAATGATGCTTACACTAAAAAACTTCCAATAGGAGAGGAAAAGGCATCTCACAGTGCTTGTCAAATAATTTCCAACAAACACAAAAGACTAAAGGATGGGTTTTCACCAGAGCACTTACACTGAAATGGCTATAGAAGTTACCAATGAATTAAGAATTAGAGGTGTGTCCATCTGTGCCGAGTTAATGGGAATAACATACATGAATGGAAAGACTCACCAGGGGGTCTTTGAAAAGTCACACATAAGAACAGAAAATCAATTGGGGATGTAGTCTCAAACTAGTACAACAACCCTGCTACAGATGCAAGTTGCTGAGCTGGTTTGGTTTGGATTTGCGTCAATGAGCAAAATTATAAATGAGCTATAATCTGCAGATGAGACTGAAAGGTTACCCAGACTAAGTTAACTTTAAATGAATGACAGTTAACACTGAACTAATAAAACACTCACCCCTCCCCCGCCAATAATCACCTTTCTAATTCTGTTGTCATGACTGTTCTCATTGCTCCCACTTTTTCAACTGCCAGGTTTAACCTGAGATAGGCACTGAAGATTAACATATATTCAATTTCTATTCTAACACAACTGAAAAAGAGTAAGTAAAATCAAGATCCCTCCTTTTTTTGCTTTTAAATAAACAGATTTGAGAGACACTTAGGGTTATAATTGTCTTGTCAGAAAACATTCCAAAAATCTATTCCTTTCAAGAAGGCTATATTTAAAATACTACCAGGAAAAGAAAATCTACTCATTAAATTAAAAGGTTCCTCATCCTCACAGAAACTCAGTTCAGTCTTACCAACCTCCACAGGCTAGAGCTCTCTATATCTAACCTATAGCCCTCATATTGCAGTTTGCAGGATTCCTCTATTCATACCTTCAAAGACTCTAGAAAAGACATGTCATCTTTATAAACAGATAGCCATTTTATCATTTTTAGTTCATTCAGGATAAAAAATTTAAACACACGATTAAATCACTGGGCTCTCTTAAACAAAGTTGTGTTTTTTGTTTTCTTTTTCTTTGTTACATATTTTTTAAGATTTTATTTATTTATTTTTAGAGAGAGGGAAAAGGAGGAAGAAAGATGGGAGACAAACATCAACGTGGGGTTGCCTCTTGTGTGTCCCCTACTGGGAACCTGGTCTGCAACTCAGGCATGTGCCCTAGGCTGGAAATCGAACTGGTGACCCTTTGTTTCACAGGCCAGCACTCAATCCACTGAGCCATACCACTCAGGGTTGTGTGTTATTTTTTTAATCTATGAAAGAAATAATTGTCTCTCACTTAGAGCTGCTTTGCATTTTGAAAACTTGAAAGCCCTGTAAAAAGCTAAGAGGTGATGGTAGTGCTACTGATTTCATAGTTACTTGAAAACAATATATACTATCCCAATATTTTAAGAACTTATAAATTGAAGAAGAAAATAGATATCTAAGTAGGTTAAAGAAAAGTTAAGCAGTAGTAATAAATCAATGACAATAAAATAATGTGGGGGGGGAGTTAGTTAAACTAGAGAATAAACAAAATAACAATGCAGTCTGGTAGGTACAGCAAAGCCTGACAGAAGAAACTCCTTCTACCCCAATGCACTGCCAATAATAAGGAAGATCTGGGGTAAACTGGAAGACAGTCCAGGATGCCCAATAACTCTACCAGACTGCCATGATGGACTGGAAGACTTGGGCCTGAGAAACGGTGAAGGTCACGAGTATCAGTCTGTGGGAGTGAGGGACTTGCACATATGCTGGAACCAGCTGCTGCCAACCCAGCTGCTCTGCTGAGTCAGACAGAGCCCATTTCTCAAGCCTAGTAAGGGGCAGCATAAGAAACTATTTCTCTCTCATTCTAAATGGAATCTTTACCCTTTAACAGGGCTAACTTTTCTTTGCATTTCTCAGAACCAGCCCATAGCAGGTGCTCAATAAATGTTGCTAAATAAAGTAATTAATTGATTAATAAATTAAGGAATGAATGAACACACAATCACTAAAATTAGACTCCAAAAGACATATACAGCCTGGTTTACTATCACCTGCCTTCACAGGAAGATGGAGAACAGCTACCAGATGTGCCAGATGCACCAGATGTCCATTCTTAAGGTCAGAGGCTGAATCTTGGATCACTCCACAGTGTTGGGCATGAGTTCCCTGCACCTTACAAAACCACCTTTACCTCAATATGACTGCATTACCTTATTAAAACTTGATTAAAGACTTTTCTATTACCTCCCTTTAACAAGGGCTTTACTAATTTGGGGAGAGTAAAGAGCAAATCAGTAATGTAAACCAAAAGAAAATTGAAAGCAATCCAATGTCAAAACATGCTGTTAAGGGCATGAAGAATCAGCAAAACAGTTTTTGTGCACAGAAGAAACAGAAAAAATAGCACATGTAATGTGCCTCAATCCAGCATTTTTTTAGAAAACAAATCTGCTCATAAATAGCACATACCTAAACAACCATACTTTGCAAATGCTGTTTATGTATTTATGCCACAGGCAAAAGAAATGAATCTATGGATAATCTGTATTATTAAAGTTTTATCACATCCATTATTGCCGTAAATTTTTCCTGTGATATTTTCAGCAGAGACATAATAACATAACCGTGCTCTTTTGTTTTTCCTTACAAAGGCAAGCAACAAAATAAATCCTCTAAACTCAAGAAAGGAATCCCTCTGTTAGTTTTCTTACCAATGACAGGAAAATCAGCTCAATATAATGGATGTAAGCAAGCCCATGCCAAGATACATAATGTGAAGTTTCAGAACACAGGGACAAAAAGGAAACAGGGCCCAGGAATCTGCAAAAGCCTCTAGAACCAACAAACAAGTTGGCAATGTAATAGAATACAAGAACAATATATAAAAACCAATCATATTTTATTTACTAACAAATCTGAAAATGAAATAAAAAAACAATTCCATTCACAATATTATCAAGAAGAATAAAACAAGTAAAAATAAATTTCATAAAATAAGTATAACACTTTATACTCAATACTATAAAAACACTGCTGAGAGAAGTTAAAGATGATCAAACCAGAGGCCCACAATCTGTGGCCCAGCCTCCTGTTTTTGTAAACACACTGTTATAGGAACATGGCCTCAGCTCACTGTCCATAGCATGTTCCCATTATAACAGCACAGGTAAGTATGACAGACATGTAAGTAGCCACAAGAATAAAATATCTACTATCAGGCCCTTTCAGGAAAAGTCTGGCAATCTCTTATCTAAATAAGGGGAGAGACATTCTATGTTAATCCAATACTGTTAAAATGGCAATTTCCCTCGAAATGATCTTCAAATTAAATGTAATTCCTATAAAAATCCCAACAGAGAGGTTCTTTGTAAAACTGACATGCTGATTCTAAAATTTACATTGAAATACTGTACAAAGGAGCTAGCACAGGCAAAAGAATTTTGAAAAAAAGAATAAAGTTTGAAAACTCAAACTACGAAATTTCAAATATGCTATAAAGCTACAATAATCAAGACTATGGGGTACTGTGTATATATATATTCAAAAGATATCCAGGCAATTCAATGAGGAATAAATAGTCATCTCAACAAAAGTTCTGAGACAAATAGATACCCATTCCTAAGGAGATGAATTTAAAATAATTCCTTACATCATGCCCCAAATTTAAATCAAATGGATCATACACAAATGCAAGAAATAAAATAATAAGCCCCTAGAAGAAAATAAGAGATCTTCATGACTTGGATAGTTGAAAAGATTTTAGGTACAACACCAAAAGCATGATCCACAAAACAAAATTTATAACTTCGATTTCATCAAAATTAAAAACTATTTCACTTTAAAAGACACCACTGAGAAAATAAAAAGACAAACCACACACTAGGATAAAATACATGTAAACTATATATAATATATGAGAAAGGTCTTACAGTTACAGTATCTGAAGAATTTTATAAATAATAACACAAACAACCCAATTAATAATGTGCAAGACATCTGAATGAACATTTCACCACAGAGGAAATACAAATGGTTAATAAGCACATTAAAAGATGCTAAACATCATTATTCATGAGAAAAATATAAATTAAAACTATAATGAGATTCTTCTACACATCCATTGAAATCTATTATCAAAAAGACAAACAATAAAGTACTAGTGAGATGCAAAAAAAACTAAAACCCTCATAATATTGTTGTTGGAGATGTAAAATTGTACAGTCACTTTAGAAAACAGTTTGGCAGTTTCTTCAAAATTTAATCATAAGCTTACATAAAACCCAGCAATTTGACTCCTGGGTATCAACCAAAGAGAAATGAAATTATGTGTCCACACAAAAACTTGTGAATGAAAGTTAATAGCAGCATTATTCATAATAGCCCCAAACTGAAAATAATATAAATATCCATCAACTGGTGAATGGATAAACAAAATGTATACAATACACAAACTACTGTGACATGCTAATAGTATGAACTGCAAAATATTTGTGCTGAGTGAAAGAAGCCACATGCAAAGGACCATTTATATAAGATGTCTAGAAAAGACAAATCCATCCGTAGAGCCAGAAAGTACAACAGTGGTTGCATGGGGCTAGGTGGGTAGGATTGATAACTGGCTGCCAGTGGCACAAGAAAACTTTTTGTGATAATGGAAATGCTCTGAAAGTGAATTGTAGTGATCTATATTTGCAAAATTAATAAATTTACTAAAAAATGTTTGAATTGCATATTTATGGAGGGTAACTTTTTGTTATATAAATTATTCCTCAGTAATACTTTAAAAAATGTTAAGTCCCAAAGAGAAAATATGCTCACAAATATATGATCAGAAATTATGTTTGCAAAATTCTAAATAGGAACACTATAATCTATAAGACAATGTTCAACATCTAAAAGAAAATGATTTTCAAGACTTCCAGCCAAGATGGAGGTGTAGGTGGACATGCTGTGCCTCCTAGATTGAGGACAATAAAAATATAGAACCAAAAAACCCCACAAAACAACAACAACAAAAAAAAACCCAACCAGGACAGACAGAAAACTGAATTGTACCGGAGTCTGACAACAATTCCCCCAGACGGGAAAGAGGGGCAGAGTTCGCGTCCAGCGGAGTCCAGTCACAGCGGGATAAATCAGTGGCTGGTGGCCCTGGGTGCACAGTCACCCCAGGCGCACAGGTGGCAGCTGTTGGTTGCCTAACGCGAGGAGGCCAAGCGGGGCACACAAGGTGGCTGACCACAAACACACATTCGCGCACAAATAAACCAGGCGAAAACGGGCAGCAAGACAGATTGCGTGACACAGGGCCCCAGAGCCAGGAAGTGAAGCCTAAAAGCACCCATTGAGGATACTTGTAGGGGCTAAGGTGCTGGGAGCCCCAACCTCACAGGAGAGTTCCCTGGGGAGACCCATGGGGTCCTGGAGCATGGGCAGGCCCACCCACACAGAAATCAGCACCAGAAGGGCCCAATTTGCTATGGGAAAGTGGCTGAAGGAACTGGAATCTGTGAGAGATCGAGGAGCAGGTGCCATTGGTCCCTCTCGGACCCCACCCCCACATCCAGCATCACAACCCAGCGACTGGGTTGTCCTAATTCATCTGAACAACCAGGAGGTGGTCAACCTATCAGATGCAGAGCTCAAAGCACTGCTAGCCAACCTATCAGAAGCACAGTTCAAAGCACTGGTGATTAGGAAGCTCACAGAATTGGTTGATTTTGGTTACAAATTAGAGGGACAAATGAAGGCTACAACAAGTGAAATGAAGAAAAACGCACAGGGAACCAATAGAGATGGGAGGAAAACTGGGATTCAAATCAATGGAGTGGACCAGAAGGAAGAAACAAAAAAACAAACAGAAAAGAAGGAAGAAACAAGAATTCAAAAAAAATAAGGAGAGGCTTAGGAACCTCCAGGACATCTTTAAACATCCCAACATCCAAATTATAGGGGTACCAGAAGGGGAAGAGGAAGAGCAACAAGTAGAAAACTTATTTGAACAAATAATAAAGGAGAACTTCCCCAATCTGGCAAAGGAAATAGACTACCAGGAAGTCCAGGAAGCTCAGAGAGTCCCAAAGAAGTTGGACCCAAGGAGGAACACACCAAGGCTCATCATAATTATAATAGACAAGATTAAAATGAAGGAGAGAATTCTAGAAGCAGCAAGGGATAAGGGGACAGTCACCTACAAAGGAGTTCCCATCAGACTGTCAGCTGATTTCTCAAAAGAGACCTTACAGGCAAGAAGGGGCTGGAAATAGGTATTCCAAGTCATGAAAGTCAAGGACTTACATCCAAGATTGCTCTATCCAGTGAAGCTGTCATTTAGAATGGAAGGGAAGATAAAGTGCTTCTCAGATAAGGTCAAGGTAAAGGAGTTCATCATCACCAAGCCCTTATTATATGAAATGTTAAAGGGACTTATCTAAGAAAAAGAAGATAAAAAATATGACAGTAAAGAGACAGTAAGCTCACAGATATTAACAACCACACCTAGAACAAAAGCAAACTAAGCAAACAACTGGAACAGGAGCAGAAACACAGAAATGGAGATCACATGGAGGGTTAGCAACAGGGGAGTGGGAGGAGAAGAGTGGGGGAAAGGTACAGAGAATAAGTAGCATAGATGGTGGGTAGAAAATAGACAGGGGGAGGGCAAGAATAGTGTGGGAAAAGTAAAAGCTAAAGCCCTTATGACACATGGACATGAACTAAAGGGGGGAATGTGGGTAGGAGGGGGTATGCAGGGTAGAGGGGAATGATGGGGGAGAAATGGGACAACTGTAATAGCATAATCAATAAAATATAATTAAAAATAAAATATTAAGAAAGTAAAAAATAAAAATAAATAAAAGAAAATCATTTTCCCCATTAAAAAATAGGCAAAGGACTTGGATGGACATTTCTCCAAAGAGGTCATACAGATGGCCAACAAACATATGCAAACATGCTCAATGTCACTAATCATCAGAGAAATACAAATTAAAACAACAATTAGATACCATCTCACATCTGTCAGAATGGCTATCATCAATAAATCAAAAAACAGTAAGTGCTGACGAGGATGTGGAGATAGGGGAACCCTTTCATGCTGTTGGTGGGAATGCAGGTTGGTGCAGCCATTGTGGAAAGTGGTATGCAGACACCTCAAAAAATTAAAAATGAATCTGTCTTTTGACTCAGCAATCCTACTTCTGGGAATATATCTGAAGGAACTGAAAAAAACTAATTTGAAAGAACATAAGCACCCCTGTGTTCATTGCAGCATTATTTACAATCACCAAGATATGGAGATAGCCCAAATGTCCATCAATAGATGAGTAGATCAACTATGGGACATTTACGCAATGGAATACAACTCAGCTATAAAAAAAAAAGAAAAAAGAAAGTTTTACCCTTTGGGACAGTTTGGATGGACCTGGAGAACATTACACTAAGTGAAATAAACCAGTCAGAGAAAGACAAATACCATATGATTTCACTCATATGTGGAATCTAATGACCAAACTGAACTAACAAGCAAAATAGAGACAGACTTATAGGTAGAGACCAGGAGGACAGCTGAAAAGAGGGGAGGAAAGGGGTGGAGGGATAGAGCAAATAGGAAAAAGAACTCATGGACATGGACAACAGTTTGGTGATTGGGATGGGGAGGGGATGTAAGGGGACTAAATAGTAATGGCAAAAAATACAATAAACAAAAAGAAAATGATTTTCATAAGAATGTTATACCCTGAACAAATTATACAAACAGGAGGACAGAGTAAATGACTTTCAGACATGCAAGGATTCAAGGAAATTGCTGCCAATGTATGCACTGGATACACTGGAAAGAAAGGCACTGGAGGATAAGTTTCATCAAAACGAGACAGTAAACACACACACACACACACACACACACACACACACACACACACAACCAAAGCTCGGTGTGATATGTATGGCAGAATGGCACTCAACATTCACATCCACTTCTATGTACCTTTCTGTATGGCAGAGGCTGTAAAGCTAAACCACTACACTTCCTGGCCTTCTTTGCAAATGGGTTCTTTAAGTAAATTAGGTTCCTCAAACTAGATACTCTCCAATAAGATCTAGAATATGGAATTGGAGGCCATACTTCTGCAGTTTTGGCTTTCTCTGCTAGTCTGCATGGCAGTGGAACTACTGGGTTTTTCTCTAAGTGTTCAGTGCCTAACTGTCATCAGCTTCATGGGTATCAAGAGACACTGGCTTTAACAGGTTCTGATTCTTATACTACAGCTTCAGCAGAAGGTTCTTGAAGTGAGCAATCCCAGTGGTGGTCTCCTGATTCCTTCTCATCCTAATATGCCAGAAGATGCAATGTCCTTGACAGGTCAGGGCAGCTGTGTGGTTCTGGGGCATTCCTAGAGGCCCAGCCTCAAGCCTACTCCTCCAGGCTTTCCAATAATTTGAAAGGCACCTAATCTCTATTTTAAATCTCTTTCTGTTTAAAATAGCTGGTATAGCTTTTATCTCCTCCTACTAAGTCCCAAAATAATATAGGGAACAGTATAATCCATACAAATGAGAGATGAAGGCCATTTCCAAGAGTATGGCAAAGAGAGAGAGCAAAATGACTGGCTAGACCAACTGTAAAAATCAACCTGCCCATAAGGCTCTCAGAGAAACATCTCTAAAAGATGATATGGAAGAAAAACAGATATATGTGAACATATGAAAATAGATTCTGACAATTTGAAGAATATGGTTTTGAATTAGTGAAAAGTAAGCAAACAAAACAAACTAAAAAAAGCTTTATAGGAGAGAAAAGTTAATCATATTTTACTAAATATTTCACCTGTGGATAGAATTTATAATAGATAGTCACACAACCTAATGCAGACTGCTCACCTACCCCAAACTATACTCTAACTGTACATTAAGTTTGAGAGATGAGAAGGGGACCTCTTTTAATGTTAGGGTGAAGAGGAAATGGCTAAATCCTCATATTTTATGTTGCATAGTTCAAACAGAATGTTTTAAATGTAAAGAAATCAAAAAGCAGCAATACAAACAAGCATGTTACTAAAAGATATAGAGTAATTAATGTCCAAGAATCAGCTCTAAGAGTTGCCTCCCAGGGGAGGGAGGGGGAATGCGGGGGAGAGGAGTCAAGCAAAGGCACGTGGGTGGGTTGCTGGGATTTGTCCTAAACCTTGTAGAACTATTTGACTCCTTAAATTATAAGGTAAATAAACTTTAATAAAAAGAAGAATTTCTTCAAAAAAGAGTAAGGGATGAAGAGGAAGTGGCATGGATGCTCCCTATCATTTGGAGGCTGAGGCACTCTGGGTACAGACGGATGTCCCTTTGCCCTGGGCGCACCAGCGTGGGCAGCATGCAACTGGGAGCTTTTCCCACTCTTGTCTGGGGAGCTGGCCAGGCCACTGTAATCCAGGAGCTCAAAAGAGGAGAAAACACATATATTTTTAAAAATAAAATTATACAAGTTTCAGGTATACAACTCTACAGTACATCACCTGTAAAGAAAAACACAAATAAAATTGTAGCTAAAGTGACAGAAGAAGATCAGATACTAAAGCAACATTTCAGCATAATGGGGGTCAAATAAAACAATCATACACTGGTTTTCAGAGATAAATAAAATACCTGAAGGAAGTCTGAGATAACCACTAACAACTGTCTTGACCTAAAACAGTTGCAAAAATACCAACATTTTGAGCTGAAGGTAAAACAGATTGTCTTAATTCAAATTTGCTTCCGAAGTATCCAAGAATCATGAGTTCCAGAAATATATAAAACTGTTTTTTTTCTTGGAGGTAGTGTGGGTATAAGAAACAGACTCATCGACTACTCAGCCAGTCCTATTTCCCTCCTTGCTGTCCACATGGATGACAGTTCCACCAGTTCTATTAAACAGGATGTATGGTGAGTCAATGCAGAAGGTTACAGAGCAACACATCCAACTAAAAGATTCCATGTAGTCAAATTAATGTATCTCATTCTTTAATTTTTAACCTCAGACATCTGAGATCAAAAGAATAATAAAAACTACCCCCAGCACCTCTGGTAAAAGTCATCTTCAGGGTACAGCTGTACCATTTATACAAGCATGGCCCCTCTTACCACAACAAATACATTTGCACTTGCCTGACTGAAATTTCATTCTTACTGCAATCAAATTGCTACCAGCATGTTGTGAACACTATAAATCTACCCATGTTGATTCTTGAAATGAAAAATATCAAGGGAAATAAATAATCCTTTACTCCCTGCCATTCTTAAGAATAAGAAACAACAGACATGTTGACTAGTGGGAAGAAACAATGAAACTGTCTTCACTGAGCAGGCTTCTGGGTGGAAGTGCCAGCCTCGGCATTGCCCTCATACTGGGTGGGTTACGTAACTGCCCAGGGGTGATGGACCTGGTCTCTACATGAAAAACAAGGTCCTGACTTTTTTGCTACCAATAACTCATTATTATTAGCAGTTATTTGAGATAGAGGGGAAATCCAGATCTTCTTCAGCTCTTTCTATTTGTGAATCCATGTGCCAATTTAGACTACGGAGGGTCTGGCCGCCTGAGGAGCTGCAGAGTGTTCCCCTTCCTGGAGAGCAGTGCTCCATGGCCCTGGGCAGGGAGCTCGCTTTGCGAGTCAGGCTTCTTGCATTCCTAGCCATGGCAAGGAGTCAGCTGTTTTAGACACAGTGCAGCCAATTTTTGCCCAAACCCCTGCCCCACCAAGCTGAGGTTGCATTTCCAGCCATGGATGCCCTCATTCTAAACGATTACAAAGGACTAAACCTAGACAGATCCTGAGGAACAGAAGGCAGAGCCAGAAGCCAAAGGGAACAGAGCCAAAAGCATTGGCGGCAGAAGCAGACACAGAAGCTGTGCCCTGAAGCTTACCATGGCCTGCACAGGAGGAGTGATGGGCAAAGGAGCCACAACGGCCATGGGGAAACCACACCAGAGTGATCCATGTCCCATCTCCACCTTACAACAGGGACATGGCTAATGCCAAAGCAAACCCCTTCAGTGTCGGGAGGCTTTTCAGCTCAGCAAACAAAGCACAATTTGTATAACAGATCTGAGCGTCAAAGGTAGGAAACACTTATAAATTAAGGGAAGCTTTTAAAAATTATAATGCTCTTTTACAGCTCAATTTCTGATTTCTTGGCTACATACCCCAATTCTTAGCCCTGCTAAGGGAACAACTCATGGGTTATTTCTTCTTTGACTCAGTTTCCCTTTTAACTATCCAAGAACTGAATTCTGCTTATTTCAGGTTATTAAATATTTACTGAGCCAGGACCCAGGCACTTCAGAGGATTAAAAAGTAAATACGTAAAACAAACAAAGGCCTTGCTATGGTAAATATCACAGAAGAACATGTCAACAGTCTGCTCAACAATTTCTGTGGATCTGGTTTGTGCTCGGCATTGTGTTAGGCATGAAAGGTAAGATTGATAAAGGCTGGCCAGCCCTTCTCCTCAAGGTGTAGATGGAGAATTGGGGCTTGTGAGCATGTGGGAGGAGGAGGGTCACAGATGGAGAAATACGCCTAATCAAGGTGGTCAAGTGTCTAGTGAGAGAAGTCAAGCAGACTATGACAACACTGCCACTCCACAGCACGCCTGACTGTGGGGGTGACACTTGTGAGCAGGGGTGGTGAGACCAGCGTGTGAGTTGAGCAAACCGTCCAGTGGCCTAGAGACGAGACAGCAGACACCTTCAGTGCTAAGGGAACACTGAGTGCCCACCTGCTCACTGCCAAGGGCATGTGTAGGCAAAGGTGAGGAGGGTGGTTCAAAGCCTTGTTGGAAGAACAGGAGCTTTTACTATGCCCTGCAGAGAGTAAAGGCTCATTGAGTGTTTGGAGTCAGCCAATCTTAAATATTATCTTTAATCTCTCTTCCTTTTATAGATGAGGAAACAAAGGCCAGGAGATGTCAAAGGATTCCCCTCAACTAACAGTCCAGCATGAAGCTGAATAAATTAGTTGTCAAACCACAACCATCAATCAGGTCACCTGATACTGACTGTAAAGCTCTTTCCACTGTCCCACATTATGCCTGTTTTTTGTGGGGTATTTTTTTGCATTTTTAGTACCCTACAATTAAGAGCAATGGAATTAGAAAGCAGCAGTTTATAGATCTCCAAAGAATTTTATCTTGAAATGTTAAGATCCATGACACAGAATATTAAAGTAATAAAAACCAATTGGGAACAGAATGGGGGAAACATCCTGATTTCAGGTCAATGAAATTAAAGCAACATTCTCTCTGTGCTTTTACAACACTGCTGCTTAGGATTTCTGAGATTGCCACCATTACTCTGCTTTGAAACTGCTCAGTAAACTACATTAGGCCTTACTTGACTAACACTCCCACAATCTGGCCTTCCTCCCAGCTCCCTAGAGATTAACACATATATTTTGTAAGGCAACAAATAGAGGCTTGTATCAGCATTCAAGTGGCTTTTTGGAACATCCTACAAAGATTTAAAATAAAAAAGATGCTTGTTAACCATCATCAGGGCAAGAAACAAATCATGAATGAGTGATAATCAAGAATGAAAACCACTGAAGGGAAATTTACAATGATACTATTGTTCAAAAATTGGTATTTGTGATCATCAAGCACTGCTAGATGCTGGGGGTCAGCTGTGAAAGACCAGCAAGGTCCTTGTTCTCATGGCACTTACAGTCTTGGGAGGGGGGCTAGAATCAGTGATGCTGAACAAAGACTCAGTCACCATGAGTTCATTGCAATGGTGATAAGTGCCCTGAGGAGCTGTGCAGGTGCTAAACCAGCCTCTCACGGGTCCTCTGCCCAATCTGGGCAGTCCCAGCAGAAGGAAGGGTTATGTGCGATGCCTGAGTGGGAGGAAGACTGAAAGATCTATGTGACAGAAATGCCAAGTGCCAAGGGGCCAAGGGGCTTGGTGCCTCAAGAGAGGAAGTCAGGACTAGAGCTAGAAGAGGCACTGCCTTGAAGAGCGTATCAGCTGTGGGCTTTGGACTTTGCCCTCAGAGCACTAAAAATCCAAAAGGTATAAAGAGGTTACAGTGGCAAAGATTTGACTGTTAAAAGCTTATCCCTTAAAAAAGAAGAATTTATTTTTTCGGAACAGTACAAACAGCTTGAAATAAAAGAATATAAATTAAGACCTAAAGACTGTCAGTTCAGCCTTTAAGAGCTGAAGAGCATGTCATGGCTCCACAGAATGAAGGACATAGTTAGTAACCTGAAATGGTACTCATAAAACTATTAGACACACTTCTTTGCAGAAAAAAAAAAGGAACATGATGTTTCCAAAGACTACTAAAATTTAAAATTTGTTTAATCAAATATTAACTCCATTCCAATTTGGTATATAAACTCAATAATAAAATATTTAAGGCTGTCATTAAAAAAAAAAAAAAAAAAGCATTCCCACCCTGACTGGTATGGCTCAGTGGGTTGGGCGTCATTCTGCAAACCAAAAGGTCACTGGTTCAACTCCCAGTCAGGGCATATGCCTGGGTTTGGTCTAGGTCCCAAGTTGGTGGAATGCGAGAGGCAACCAATCAATGTTTCTTTTGCACATGGGTGTTTCTCTCCCTTCCTCTCTCCCTCACTTCCCCTCTCTCTAAAAATAAATAAATTTAAAAAAATCATTCCCCCTTCTCAAACCTCCCTTGGCCATGGGTTTCTCCATCTTCTGAATTCACAGACATCATGTAATGGCCTCAGCATGTACATAGCAGTGGATCAGGTACTGCTTTGCTCACTCTCCTAGATGGTCGTCTTATTCAACTTTTGTATGTAACACATTTCCCATGTGTCTATATCTAGAATGCCCATTACGGCTGTGAGTTCCTTAAGAAATTCCTATATAACTTTTATACCATCAAGGCACCTGGCAACATGCCATACACGCAGGAGTTTGCAAGTGTCGACTCATCAAGGAAGCAATCAGTAAAAGACAGAAAACAGGGTTTGGAAATAATCTGTGGATTTGGGTTATAGAGATCTTTCAGAGTTAACTTTATTACATGTTAAACATATAAAGAGCAAATCAAATCCTACCACACTAGTAAGAAAAGACTGAGGGATGTAAAAAAGAGTATTATGAAATTCAATTGTTTTAAAGATACCCTGCTTCAAAGATGATGGAGGATGCAAAAAATTGGGCATGTTTTTACCTTGCAGGTACTGTAGGCAGTATATATTTCCCTTTTTCCTTGTACCATTAGGCATCTAGAGCCAAATCTATGTCTCCTTATAGCAACTGAGATAAGTGTGCATTTCTTGCTTGCAAACTTAACCCAGCTCTATTATTTTTCTAATTTTATTTTTCCTTGACCTTTTGCCCCACAATTTTTTTCATTCAGATATATCTATAACTATAGATATCACTATCTCATAGCCTCTGTAAAACTGTGTTGTGATTAAACCTAAAAAAAAATTAAATAATTAAGCAAAGGATGCTTTAGTGCTCCATGATTCACTCTGCTGTGCAACCTCGAATAATAGAGTTTTTCAAACCAAAGCAATTAACCTACAGTTAAGCTGATAATCACTCAGATCTACAAAGAATGGCTTCCCTATACCCCAATAAAATGTCTAGAGAGTGAAATGGTTAGGTACATTACATGTGTCATATCTTTGCTTTCTATAGAAGACTGCACTGTGTGGCGTGGGCCCAGACAGGACCCACGCCCACAGATAGGTTTTCCAGTGTGGAATCAGGCCTGCATTGTACCTAGGCCTCTGTGAGAGTTGCTTTTTGCTAAAACTCCCTCACCCTGAATTGAGACAGCAAACATTTACTGCATATCTTTAAAGTAACTTCCTAAAATCCACGCTAAACCTTCCAAGGACGAGTGTAACCAGTTCAACCACTTTTCCCTTTGTATTTGCAAATATCCTTCTTCTGTGTCCTCTCCTTTGTTTTCTGTAAAAGATAACCACCTAAAGTGAACCTCTGCATAGTAAATGAGGACTATCATGCAATGTGCCCAGAAAAGCAATAAAAGTCTGTCAAGGTAAGGGTTGGGATGCTCTCCTCTAGAGAGAGTGGCTGTGTTATCCCTTTTCCTCCACAGGACTCGGTAGTCCATGTGAATTTGTCTGGTCTCATCCACAATGCAGCAGACACTGCTTGCCAGTGACCGTGTCACTTTCCTACTTCCCTTGGGCCTTCACATCACCCATTTTTTCTGTGGTTGGCTGTCAGCTCTACTTTCTTAGGTCTCCAGAATCAATTTCCTTCCTTGAATTTCGATTGCCACAGATATAATTCACTCTTGCAACATGCCTCTCCCAGGCCATTATATAATGCTCCTAGCCAATCTCACTGCTTCCCATCTCTGCCCCATCCAATCTATCTTTCAGTACAGAATGCATTCATCCATCCGCACACTGAATAAAAATCTACTGAGTACCTACTAAAGATTAGGCATATGTGAAGCACTGATGACAAAGAAGTGGAGCAACCTGATATCTCTTTAATAGCTCATGAATAGTAGGGAGGCATAGCAATAAATAAACTAGAGTACACTTTAGTGTACAAGCACTATGAAGGACTAATGCCCTGTCAGAAAACACTGAACACAGCAAACATGACACATTCGAGAGCTCCTCAAAGCATGGAGTATCTACACAAGAGTGGGAGAGGAAACTAGAGGGGCAGGAAAAGGCCAGGTCTAAAAGGATCTATTATGCATGATGATCTAAACATGATTTCTGGTTAGAACTTCCAGTGGTTCCCCATTCCCAAACCTTAATATGGCCTCTGTGCCTCCTGATCTAAGCCCCAACCTATCTTTCCAATTCATTCTCAACTCCTAGCCCTGTGCCACGCTCACCTACACCTTGTTCCTCAAAGACTCCAAGCCACTAAGGACTCAGCCTGACTCAAATCATTCCCCTGGCCACAGTACACCTCACTCCATCTCTGCCTGCTGAAAACCCTACTCAACATGTCTTCAGTAATTTTTAGTATTGCAACAACTAGCAAGTATGAACTAAGTATGGCTCTTACCCTCAAGGAGGTTAGATTCTTGGAGAAGAAAAGGGTAAGTTGAGTAACTATCATACAGATTTCAGATAGATTCTATATACAGTAGAGTACAAAATAAACTATTAATCATGTAGAGCACTACATAATTCTAAAAAAAAAAAAATCTAGCAGGAATAGCTCATATTAGCTCTATACCAGAGACAGATGTTGCCCATATCCCCAAATATAGGGTCAGGGCTGTAATGATGAAAAACCTCAGCTAGCCATGTCTCCACAGATTGTAAAAGTAAGCACAAATGCGAACTCAAAACCCAAAATTCTTAGGACAGTTCAAAAACCACCATATCAACTTACTCAACAATTAAATACTAAGCAGAATATGTTTCCTGAAGACAAGAATAACTGAATTTTCATGAAATGTAATGCAATGTTCATTCATTCTATGTAAACATACACAGATTGAGAGTAAGGCTGGATTAATTCCTTCAAAGCACATGAGATTTCCACAAACACAATGAAGCTGTCTGTAGTAATAAAGTCTTAGAAGTCAACACTTGAACGCTTTTTCATTTATTTCTCTTTACCTGAAGTGGCAGGATAAAAATGAGATGAAAATATAAGACTTTTATATGTAAATTAATCTCAAAGTAACTTTTTCAGGAAATATACAGAAAGCTCAGAATTAAAGCAAACTCTGTATGCTGGAGGTCTGCCCAGAAAGTACCCAGCCATGTAATACGGTAAAATAGAGTCATTTATTGAAGAAGATACTAGAAACAGTGTACATAGGACAATGACACCTCAGTCCTCTTAAAAAGTAGACACTTTGGGACCTCACACAGATCTTTGTTAATTGCATCCTGTACATGTTCAACATTTTCAGCTGTTCTGCTTGTTGCAGGCCTTCCAGAATGTGAACCACTTTCAACAAATTCTCAACCATCTTTGAAGCATTTGTACCACAATTTTATTTGCACTGCACTCATTGCATCTCCCCTGAAAGCCTTCTGAATCATCCAAATAGTTTCCATGGAGGAATGTTCAAGCTTAACACAAAATTCAATGTGGATTCATTGTTCTACTACTCACTCAGTCATTTTGAATGCAATGGCCACACAGTACACCTGCTCACTCACTAGAACACTGAAGTCATCATTGTTCACACATGCTCCTTGCAGTCCATTCTCCTTGGTGGCCAGGTTACACAGATGCCACACAAACCGTTCTTGTTATAAAGACAATGGATGGACTTTTTCTGGACAGCCCTCAATAGGAATCAGCAGTGACCTAGAAAGCCATAATGCTTTTATAGCACTTCCAATCATATCTAAAATACTATGTTGCTGTCAGTGGAGCAGAATTTTTCCCAAACCCTTCTTAAAGGGAAGTTGCAACAAACAAAGCAGACAAAGAGGGGAGGATCTCAATCATTTTCATGGAGAATCATGGAAAGTTATTAAGAGCACAGCACAGAAATAATGCAAGAGGTGGTTCAAGAAGATCTATCTAGTGACTGCATGTAGGATAAACTGGAGACCTGGGTGGAAGAAGACCAGCTAAGCAAGAAATATTACAGAAGCCCCAGTGTGCTTTCTCTTGCTCTTGACCTTTGAACATGCTGTTCCTCTTGCCTAGAACAGAAGTCAGCATACTATAGTCAGCAGGCCAAACCTGGCCCCCACTGCAACTGTTTATGCACAGCCTGCAGGCTCAGAATGAATTTTGCATGTTTAAATGATTGAGAAATGTCAAAAGAAAAAACTGTTTCATGACACATGAAAATTATATGAAATTTTCAGTGTCCATAAGCACAGTTTTATTGGAACACGGCCACAATCATCTCATAGAAGAAGAAATAAAAAAGTCTCCAAACCACATAAAAAGAAAATACAATTAAAATAAACAAAATATAAAATTTGTAAAAATAATTAATAATATAACAATTAATTGATAATAAAAGAAAATACAGAATAAAATAAATACCAATTTCATGTGTCAGATTAGCAAACACCCAAATGCTGGATCACACATTGGCAGCACATAAGCAAACGAGCTATCTCACACATCTCAGGTAGGAATGGTTTTCTACAAGATCTACCTGATAGCCATGTCTATAAAAATTATGAACACATATAGTCTTTGAACCTAGCAATTTCCATTTCAAGAAAAAAATTCCATGGAGATACTCGCATATAAAAGGTGACATGTGGCCCTGGCTGGTGTGGCTCAGTGGATTGAGCGAGGGCCTACAAACCAAAGGGTCGCTGGTTCGATTCCCAGTCAGGGCACATGCCTGGGTTGCAGGCCTGGTCCCCAGCTGGAGGTGCATGAGAGCAACCACACACTGATGTTTCTCTACCTCTCTTTCTCCTTCCTTTTCCCTCTCTCTAAAAATAAATAAATAAAATCTTTTAAAATAAATAAATAAATAAATAAAATGTGACATGTGTACACAGCTATACACTGAAACATGTTTTCTAATAGCAAAAGATTGTAAACAACAGAAAATGCCTGTCAACTCAACACTACTTAAATACATTGTGGCTCATACACAGAATAGAAAAACCAGGCACTGTGAATTCAAATGAGTATGCTCTACAATACACAAAGAGCTCTAAAATTCACTGTAGGTGAAAAGAAAAAAAGATGCAAAATAATATAATACATTTTTTAAGAAAGAAGAAAAAGAACATGCATTTCCATTAGCATTAAAAACTAAAAGGTTACAGAAAACCCAGAAGCAAAAGCAGAGGATGAAAGGGTACACACACACCCCTACTCCCTCAAGTGAATGAGTTACCTAGAAAATAAATTTACTTGGCAAATGAACAGGCAGCCTTCTTCTACTCTACCAATCCCCCTCCCCCCAAATTCCCTACTGGCTGCAATAATCCTAGTATCGTGCCCACACTCCTCAACTGTGCAAACAACACCCATTACACTCCAGGCCCCTCTGGATTGACTACTTCCCCGCCCCCTCCCACACATATATGCATACTACCGCAATCACATCAAAATTTTCTCTCAAACATTCCAGATCTTTTAACAGTGTTATCTTTGACCATGCTTCCCCTCTGCATAAAAGGTCTTATATCCTCTCTTGGCACAGACCTAAGCATTCTTCAAAATCAAGGTAAAGTAACACATCTTCAGGGTAATGTACTTTCTGGGATATCTTTCCTGGCTCCCAGAGACACCTTTGGTTGCTGAATCTACCTGTTAACCTGGTGTGATAACTTACGTTTCTGGGGCTGTGTATGTGACTATATTCCTGGTTAGGCCATCAGTTCCTTGAAGGCAGGATCTTTGTCTTATTCATCTTTACTTGCCAAATATCTAACTTCCAAAAAAATGCTACCTGGCTTCATCACCTTTTTCTCAATAAACATTTGATGAATATTTTGCCCTCCTGGGCAATAAGCAACTTCACCTAACCAGTTGCTCTTGTCTCAATTAGGTCCTTAAGACAGGCAGCATTATTAGTCAGGAATTGTTCAGTGCCCCTCAAATCACAGCTGCTTTGTTTCTCTATCTCACACACCTAAAACTGCTCTATTAAAAATCTCTAATTCCTCAAATACAAAATAAGGATATTAGACTAGATCAGTGGTTCTTAACTTTATTAAGCCATAGAATCCTTTGAAAATCTAATAAAACTACAATTATTTTCCTTGCTCCATCACCCACTCCCCTCACCCCTCCAAATGGTCCTACACAAAGAGATGCAAAAGTTGATGTGTAACTTTAGGAGATCAGGAGTTAATGATATCTGAAATTATGTCCTACTTTAATGCGCTCTGAAAGATGGAAAGGTTAAAATTAAGGGAGAGGGGATCTAACACTTTTTGATCACTTACTATGCACCAGACACCACGCTAAGCACAGTATATGCATTAATTCATTTATTCTTCATCCCAAGCAAAATAGGTGTTTATAATTATTCTCACTTTATAGATTAGGTACTGAGATTCAAAGATATTAAGTGATAAGTTTATTTGTTGAGTGAAGGTATATCTTTCTGGTCTAAAGCTCCTGATATTTTTCTCTGTGGAAACATGTACACCTACCCCATGGTAATCAAGGAAACCAGTCAGCAGTAGCTAGTAAATACCAGAATAAGCAAGTCCTAGGAGACACTGTCCCTTTCTGTTCCCTAGCTTTTCCATATTCTTGCTATTCCAGGCGACACTGATGAAGAATGTAAGTGCAACTAATGAGGAAATCCAATGCCCAGACTCTTCAATGTCTAGCAGAGAAGTAACTAGCCATGGATAAGGAAGAATGGCCATAATGAAATAAGTCAACTAAAAAGTCTCACACAGAAAGACAGGGAGCTATACAAAGATCATTTCAGGTTTGCTCAGTAGAGGCATATATGTCTATGTGTCATACAAGCAATATAGAAGACTCATCAACCAGAGACTCTCCAAGCACACAGTTGGACTCAGGGCCCAGAGAAAACCTGTCCAAGGAGAGCCAGAACAATGGTCTAGACCCAGGAGTGTCCAACTTTTGGCATCTCTGGGCCACACTGGAAGATGAAGAAGAGTTGTTTCGGGGGCTACTCATTAAACACACAAACACTAACAAAAACTGATGAGTAAAAACAAAGTTTTAAGTAAATTTTCAATTATGTGTAAGGCCGCATCCATAGCCATCCTGAGCCACATGAGGCCTGTGGGCTATGGGTTGGACACCCCTGAATTGAGCCATCTTCACCACATGCATTTCATCCAGGAATGAATCCAGGTTTTGTAGGGCTTGAAGCCTATAAAATTCAGAAGAGCTCATCTTAAAGCAGAAAAAAAAAGTAACTTCTTTAACTTCAGAGCTCTGCATCCCTACTTTTAAAAATGCCTTCATAATGAGAAAGAAGTTATGGTAGTTATTTATGGTTCAGGCAACTGAAGGTAAAGAAGGTGGGAAAGGTGTAAAATTCATCTCTCATTCTCTGGAGGATGTACAGTGGTGAAGTAGATCCAAAGGTTCTGTGTATCAGTCATGTCTGGGAAAGCTGCAACGAGAACTATCTGATTGCTACACATATGACATCATCATGCCAAGAATATGGGCCCTGTGCACACAAAGCCTGGCCAATTCCTAAGATTAATTCCAATTAGGCCCCTCTACCTCCCTCCTGCCACTGTTTCAGCTCCCACTCTCATCAGTTAGTCTACACTGTTCACCTGGACCTCTGCGTTTGAACTGGCACTTCCTTGACTCACTATCCCCAGTAATGCCACACCTCTCTCCTACTTAAAATCCTTCAATCATGTGCAATTACCAGGAGGATGAGACTTAAGGTCTTTTATTTTGCCTTCTAAACCCTTCCAGAGCTGACCACTACCAAGGAGGTTTCCAGCTTTCTCTACTTGATTCACAGGCCCCCTGGTTTCTCCAGCACTCCACACACTAAGCATTCTTCCCAGAACAAGCAGTGCTGCATCCACTCTATGTCTATTTGCACAAGCTACTCTCTGCCTGGAAAAGATCTCCTCTTCATCCTACCCCCATCATGTAACCTGCTCAATCTTATTGGCTCAGTTCAAGCATTAAAACCTTACTGAAGCCTTGCCTAGTCTCTCAAAGAACCATTTACTGCTTCAAGTGTAATCACACCACCAAGGACATAGTAGATGACCTGTCAGTCTCTCCCACTGGACCGTAAGCCCCTCAAAGGCAAAAATAATCTCTGTATCTGCAGCTCCTCGAATGGTGCCTGCCACATAATACCTAATAAATGTTTGTTGAAGGAATGGACAAAGGGAGTTAAGGCTGACTCTAATAAATGGAAGTACTGAATAAAGGATTGAGAGCTTTTCCTTCCTAATGCCTTCAAAGCCCACAAACCCTCAATTGCCAGGGTTCCAAAGACAAATAATCTAAAGTAAATGTTCTAAATTCTGTATGTTAATATCAGCTACCTCCCTTCATACTGAAGGCACTCATCAAGGTATAATTTTAAAACAATATCTTACTATACTAAGTCATTACTTCCCCCAAATACACTTCAATTACCCTCCTAGTTTACTGTCAACCCCACAGCCAATGAACAAGCATTTCCCTAACAGTCCTTCTTGGGACACACTACACAAAAAGAATTTCTTCATAAAGGGACTCTATGATCAAATAAGCGTGGGAGATGCTGCTCACTCTATCCCTTGCACAGACTTAGTTCTTCCTAGCTCAGAGAAGGTTTCCAATAAAGAGAGCAATAGAACTCCTTTCTATTTTCCATACTTAGCTGAATATCAAATCTTGTTTTCTGTGAAACACCTAATAATATCCAGTGTTCTGTGTTATGTCCTTTGAGAAATATCACACTTGACCCAACTCCTGAATTATGCCAATTAAAAAACACAATTTGAAAATCTGGCATAAATTTTGCCTAATGACATGATTTCATTTCATCCGTGGACCTCACAGAATGGCCGTTTCATGAAGACATTGCTTCCAGCCTAACATATAGAAACAGATCCTGAAAAAAATGACACAAGAAAAATAACTTAGCAGATTGTGTTTATCCCTACAGTATCATAAATAATTCCTAAACTTCTAAATTGCATTTTTGCAAGGGAGAAAATAAAATTGAGCCATTGAGGAGCACATCACTACCTGCTTGCAAAGCTGCAGTGACCTCATGAAGTACCAGTTTCATAAATAGTTTAAATAAAATTTAATTATATGCGTATCTTTTTTTTTTCTTTTTTAAGTCTCTGAGAGTTTCTTTAAGGAGGTGTGAGGAATCAACCTGGCTAACCAACCACATGCACCAAAGTCTTGCTGCTATGCAATTTTCCTTGTGATGCCATAAAACAAAAATTTCCCTGTGGGTTTTACGAATATTAAAAATCTTCATGACAACATGAATGGAACTGTAGAGCATAATGCTCTACAGGCAGTGAAAGACAAATACCATATGATCTCACCCATAAGTAGAACCTAATCAACAAAACAAACAAGTGAGCAAAATAGAACCAGAAACATGGAAACAAAGAACAAACTGACAGCGACCGGAAGGGCGGGGTGGATGATGGGAGAAAGAAAGGGAAGGGTCAGGTCAAGGAATATGTATAAAGGATCCACAGACAAGGACAACACAGGGCAGGGTGAGGGAGACAACTGACTGTGGGAGGTGGGAGCTGAGTAGGGCAGGGGACAGTAATGGGGGAAAAATGGAGACAACTATAATTGAAAAACAATATAAATAAATAAATAATCAATCAATCAATCAATCTCTGGCTTAGAAGGCTGAATCACAGGATCTGAAAGCTTAAAGGAAATCTGGAGATTATATCATTTTATTTTACAGATGAAGAACCTGAGACTGACCCTCCCCCCAAAGGACTCAGGGGCCTGACTATGGGCAAATGTTGACTCCAAGGCCATGTGCTTCCCACCACGTCTTCCTGTTAACTTGGGAACTGCAGCTGAGAGCAGAGAGGCCAAGGGCCAGCTTGGGAAACAAGGGGGAGTTTCCCTTCGCATTTTACTATTTTAATGAGCCTGGAAAAAGAACAGCAAACGTTGAGATGAGGAAGGGGAGCTCCACCCACTCAGGTGCCCATCATTCATTTTATAATATGGATAATGAATGCCCATGATATGGGCATTGTTCTAGGAACTCAGAGTATGACAGTAAGTGATCAAAACCAGAAAAATTCCTGCTTTCATGGAGATTCTAGTGATTCTGGAGTTATTTACCTGAGACTGACTGAAGTCAGACACCTGGAACTAGAACCTTAAAAAGTTTATGCTGAGAATGCATGTGCACCTGCATGCACACACAACATACCACAGCATTTCAAAAATACAATGCAGACAACTTTCTAGATAATCTCACTCCCAATCCCTGCCTGGCTTAGGGAACTACCCACTCCACAAACTAAAATACTGGGAATCTATTTCAAAGACTTCTCTAAGAAGGGAGAAAAACAGAAAAAGTCAAGCTCTTCTTTCCCTATCATCTTTTTCTCACTAAGCTAGAAAGGGAGGCAGTAAGGAAAAGTTTAAAAGAAATAAATGAATTGTGTAATGGTACTGAAGGAGAGAATTGTAAATACTCTGTGTGAGCCCTGGGTAAACTGAAGAAGAATGTGCAAGGCAACCCTAATGCACATTTTATCAGAGTAATTGTGTATGGACAAACCACTACAAAATCTCAGTGGTGCACAACAACCACGTGTCTTTGGAGATGGGGCTCAGCTGGTCCAGACTGGGATGGGCTTCAGGCTCCAGGGTTAATTCAACTCCACACCACATGCTTCTTACTGTTTTAGAACCAGCAGGCTATGCATGTTCATCTCATAACAAAGGTGGAAACAAAAGACAAAACCATTGCCAAGTACATTTAAAGTCTCTGTTTATATCACATCTGCTAATACCCCATTATCAAAGTAGCCAGGTGGCCAAGCCAAAAAATCAATGCAGCAAAGCAGTATATTCCTCCCACAGTGGAAAGTGCTTCAAAGCAGCAGTCAAAGCACATAGATACAAGGTGGGGAAAAGAACTGGGAAAAATAATGTAGTTTAATGAAAGAAATGACCATTTGTGACAATCCAAACTTGCCAAATATCCATTTTCTTCCTAATCTGAATCTCTTATCTGGAAACTCACAAACTACTCTAAGCTTCATAGTGTCAGAAAAAAAAATATAGGCAGTAAAATCTTACACATCTCTTGTAGCGATATTTTTGCCAGTTTATTTGATAGGCCAAAATAAAAAATATACAAATGGGACTACATCAAACTAAAAAGCTTCTGCACAGCAAAAGAAGCCATCAACAAAATGACAAGGGAACCCACTGTACGGGAGAATATATTTGTAAATGATACATGTCATAAAGGGTTAATTTCCAAAATATATACAGAACTTATACAACTCAATACCAAGTAGACAAACAATCCAATTAAAAAATGGGCAAAGGACCTGAATAGACATTGCTTCAAAGAGGACATACACATGGCCAATAGACATATGAAAAGATGTTCAATGTCAGAAACCATCAGAGAGATCCAAATTAAAACCACAATGAGATATTGTCTCACACCTTCCAGAATAGCTACCATCAGTAAATCAAAAAACAACATGTGCTGGCCAGGCTGTGGAGAAAGGGGAACCCTAGTGCACTATTGGTGAGAATGCAGACCGGTGCAGGCACTGTGGAAAGCAATACGGAAATATCTCAAAAAATTAAAAATGAAACTTCATTTACACCCAGCAATTCCACTTCTGAGAATATATCCTGAGGATAGAAGATGGCGGCATGGTAAGAGGATGTACATCTCTTTGCCTCCCACACATAGGTCTTAAACTGGGACATTTTCAAAGCAGCACAGCAAACAGACACCAGAAGCACAGCATATTTGAAAACAGATTATCGAAAATTGCAGTGGACGTTGAAAAACCGGACGGTAAGGAGAGTACTCCGGCGGTGCGAAGACGAGGGCGGGGGCTGAGAAACCGGGCCAGGGCTGGCCGTAAGACCCAGGGGAGGGAGCTGGGACATCCGCTCCCTGGACAGCCAAGCAGGGACCCGCCACGCCAGCATAAACCTGGTCGCTTGAAATCTCACAGACAGGAATTAAGATCTCATAGCCCCGAGAGGATCCAACGCGGGAGCTGGAGCGCGCGCCTTTGTCTGCTCCCGCGCAACATTGTAAACAGCTGCTAGGGGATCAGTACATCAGCGCGCCCAGGGAGACCCGACGCGACAGGGCGCGCAGTCGCTGGGCACCATAGGGGTTGAACCGTGTTCGTGGGACAGTTGGAACCTGTGCAAGGAAGACTCAGGGAACATCGGGACTTGTGGGCGCGCAACCACACTACGCACCTGGGTCCCTGGGCAGAGAATCTAGGGACACCTCTGAGGACAGTAGGCCAGAGAAAACTGAATGCTGAACAAGGGAAAAATAAAAAAATAAAAAATAATACGGTCACCCCTCGGCCACTCCAGTCTTCAAGACCAGAAAAATCAGCTTGGCAAGATTGATAACAGCAAGAATTAGCGGTTTTGGTGTTACTCGGTTTTTTAATTTTTTTGTGGGTTTTTTTTTTTTCTCTTTTTCTCTTTTTCACTATTTTGATCTCTTTTACCCCTCAACTCCTTTTGGCTTCTCAATACTTCTTTCTTGTTTTACTCCTTCTTCCTTTCTTCCCAAGCTTACCACTCCTTCCTGTCTTTTTTCTCTTTTTCATTCTACTTTTCTTTATTCTCTTTTCACTTTTTTATTTCCTTTTCCT